>JACVTC010000110.1:295000-532500 GCA_016946835.1 Neocallimastix lanati (nom. inval.) | reverse complement strand
AAATATTTGTATATAATTATTTTTTTTTAATTTATTTTGACTTCAAATACATACATTATTTACATTATGATAACATATCATCATTGGTAATTTATATATATCTATACATTGGCAATGATGTTATTTTTATGATTATAAATATTTTATTTTTATTTACATTTATATAATGAAATATAAAAAGAAATATATTTATATATTTATTAATATTATTTTATTGGAATTAAACCTTTAAAAATAATATAAATTAATAAATTTTACCACTGATTTTTTTTTTTTTTATTTATTTATTTTTCATCAGAAACAAATTTTAATTACTTCTTATAAAATCAAAATAATATATAATAATAGATTAATTAATTACAATAAAATGGATAATGAAACTTATAATATTTCATCTTTACTATCAAAATTTGAAATTTATAAGGAATTTTTCGATTTCATTACATCAAAATATCCATTATTAAAATATCAATTTTTTAATTATTATTATAGAAATAAATTTAATAATGAAGAATTCCATAATAATTTATGGAATAACAGAAATAATTCTTTTTCTTTTAACAATTATTTATGTGGTGAATCTGGTCCTGTAAGTAATATGGACGTTTCCAAAGAATATAGACCACCTGTCCCCTCTATGACTTCGGATACTTACGGATATGACCCTCTATTATTTAGTAACAATAATAATTCCACTCAATATCTTTGCCATTCACCTTGTTTATCTAATGTTAAACACGAATCTGGATTTATTAGTGGAAATGATATAATTAGTAATCCTAATATTTTTAACCCCACCGAAATAAGTAAGTCATCCTTCAATATGAATTCCACATGTAGTGATGGTATGAAAGCCCAAGCAACTGCATCGACTTCCAATACTCCTCCAAGAAAAATTCAAAAAAAGAATAGAGGAGGAAATGTAATAGGAAAAAGACGTCCAAACCATCCTCCTGAAGTAATAAAGATATTAAAAGGATGGTTTAAAAGCAAAGAGGCCTACCCTTACCCAACCAGCCAAGAAAAATATAAATTATGCCAGTCTACTGGATTAACATTGGTAAATATCAATAATATATATATAATTATTATGATTATTAATATTATTTTGAATAAATATATTTTATAATTAATTATAATTTTTTTCTCTTTTAATATATTTTTTTTTACTTATTTATTTTTCTATATTAAATAACACCATTTCTACTACACTTAAAAAAAAATAATGGAATAGGCTCAGGTAAATTATATATTGAATTAATATTTATATTTATATATATATATATATAAAATTGATTCTAACATTATTATATTAAATTTTTATTTATTTTTAGGTTAATAATTGGTTCATTAATGCCAGGAAAAGATATCTTAAATTTAAATAAAACACAAAAAAAAAATATATATATATATACATGTATATATTCTATTCTAAATTTTTTATAATAATTATTAAATGAATCACATTTTTTAAATAGTATATAGCATATATAGGATTAGTTATTAGTATTTTTTTAATATAATATAATGAAATAATATAAAATATCATGTAATATTATAAATTATAATTAAATATCATAAATCAAAATGTAATATTATAGTATAAATTTTAATAAAATATTAATATTTAAATAAATATATTATAAAACATTTTTTTATTTAAAAAATTTAAAGTGTAATTAATTATTAATAAAATTTACTTTTTAAATTTAAGAATTTTAAAAAAAAATTTTTTTTATTACTTAGCTTTTTTTTTATATTGGAAAAGTGAAAAGTTAAATAATAAATTATAAAATTATACTTTAAACTATCATTTTGGAAAAAAAAATTAATTAGTTGGAAAATCTATTAATTATTAATAGTATATGGTTTATATATTTTATTATTAGTATGTAATAAATTTATAATTATCAACATATCTCAATTTATCATAATAATTTAATTAAAAAATATTAATTTCTTATAATTATTATATTCTTATTTAAAAAAAATAATAAATAATATTAAAAAGGAATATAAATTATAATTATTATTAATTATTATAATTATCATTATTATCATCTTTATTATTATTAATATTTATTATTTAGTTTTTCTTTAGTTTTATTATTTTCTAATTAATAAATATAAAAATAACTTTTTTTTTATTTACTAGTTTTTGTTATATAATATAATTGAAAATAAATAATAAATATTTATTCAAGTTTGTTTATAATTTAATATATTAAATATTATTGTTATCAATATACTTTTATCTTATTTTGAAGAAATTCTCAATTGCAATTATTATTTATATATTACATATTATTTTATACTATATATTTACATACAAATTTACATATATTTATAACATATTAAATGTGTGATATAATCTGCCACTATTACATAGAATAGTTCACATATTTATGTTATATTCATGTACACACAGTATATTTTAAAATTTTGAACTTTAATATAAATATTTTAATATTTAATATTAATAAATATTTTTAATAAATGAAATATTTATAAATAATCTAGTAAAAAAAAAAAAAAAGATTTTTTAATATATATAGTTATATAAAATTCCTTTTTAAAATTATTTCATGTTTTTAATATTTAATATTTAAATATTTAAAATTTTTATTTTTCAATAAATAAATAATTATATTTATTATTATTATTATTATTATTATTATTATTATTATTATTATTATTATTATTATTATTATTATTATTATTATTATTATTATTATTATTATTATTATTATTATTATTATTATTATTATTATTATTATTATTATTATTATTATTATTATTATTATTATTATTATTATTATTATTATTATTATTATTATTATTATTATTATTATTATTATTATTATTATTATTATTATTATTATTATTATTATTATTATTATTATTATTATTATTATTATTATTATTATTATTATTATTATTATTATTATTATTATTATTATTATTATTATTATTATTATTATTATTATTATTATTATTATTATTATTATTATTATTATTATTATTATTATTAAAAGTAATTTTTTATTTTTTATCTTATAAATAAAAGATATATATATATATAAAAATCACTATTTAATTATTTATTATTTTTATTTACTAATATATTATAAATTTATTATTTATAGATTTTTTATTTTCTTAAATATATTATGACAAATTTATTATTTATTTATTTTATTATCTTTTTATCTATTTATTAAATTTTACGAAATGGACCATCTTTAAGAAAAAAATTTTTATACAAATGCCTCTCACGTGTGATTTAGTGGCGTATTACATATATTATACACATTGTACAAAATTTTATGATGATTATACATAAATTATGTCGAAATGCTTCACATTCGAAAATTACGGGGAGAGCGCGTTTCGGAACCGCACGTGAATATATATAAGCCACATGTTTTTTGAGATGGCGTATTATATATAAATTTTTTTATATAAATAAATAATTAAATAATAATTAAATAAATATTTTATTTTATAATAATTAATTTAATATATATTTGATAATAAAAAATAAAAAAATAAAAAAATAAAAAAAATAAAAAAATAAAAAAATAAAAAAAATAAAAAAATAAAAAAAATAAAAAAATAAAAAAAATAAAAAAAAATTAAAAATAAAAAAAAAATAAAAAAAATAAAAAAGATTAAAAAAATAAAATACAAAAAAAATAAAATAAAATATTTTCATTTTTATTTATATTTATAGCTGTAATTTTTTATTATATAAATAAATAAATAAATAAATAATAATTAAATAAATATTTTATTTTATAATAAAAAAATAAAATAAAAAAAAGAAAAGATAAATATTTTTTTAGTAATTTTCTTGAAATAAAATATTTTATTAGTAATTTTCTTGAAATAAAATAAAATATTTTCATATTTACTTATATTTATAACTGTAATTTTTTATTATATAAATAAATAATAATTAAATAAATATTTTATTTTATAATGAAAAAATAAAATAAAAAAAAAAAAAAGATAAATATTTTTTTAGTAATTTTCTTGAAATAAAATAAAATATTTTCATATTTATTTATATTTATAACTGTAATTTTTAAAAAAATTGAAAATACATATTAAATAAAAAATAAAAAATAAATATTTCATATTTATTAATATTTATATTAAAAATTTTGATGGAGGGAAATCTAAAATTTGATATAAGTGAAACAAATCGAGGAAAAGAGCAAATAATTATAGATCGAAAATTTAAATATAATTTTTCAAAATTAAAAAAAGATAATACAAAAATAATTTTTACAGTATTTTAAATTAATGTAAATTATTATATTTCCATATAATAAACAAACTTTATAGTTAAAAAATAGTATAAAAAAAATATTATTAAATATTATTATTAAATAAATAAATGATAAATTAATAAATAAATAAAAACTTTCAAAATATGGCGAATGTAAATCATCATTTCTTTTGAAATATATCACATTTTAAATATTTTTAATAATTATTTTTTCAAAGAAATTATATGTGCCATTTTATTTTAATGTTTTTAATATTATATTCATAAATAAAAATTTATAAAAAATAATATAAGCCACATTCCGAAATGAAAATTTATGTAAAAATATTTAAAGCCACATTCCGAAACGCACCACCCTCATTTGAAAGTACGTGATATAAATTAAACGTGATTTAATATAAAATTATACAAGAACATAAAATTAAATAATTTATGAATATTTTTTTATAATGATATTTATTTTATTATATTTTTAATAATTACTATTTTATGTTTTATATTTTATTATTTATAATAAATTTCTTATATTTATTAATATTTTAATATTTTATTTTTAATATCTTATTTTAATAAATATTTTATTTTATACTTTTGTATTAAATACTTTAAATACTTAATCCTCAAATGATTATTTCACCCAACCCTGATACAACACTTTGAATTGAAGCATAGACCTTGATGGTTGTAATATTTCCAATCGCCAATGATTACACCCACTAGGAAGGAGTTAATGATTCCGTTCTGATGCTTGTGGTCAATAGAGATATATGTAGGAACGTTAGGAATGCATCTCCGGGCAGTGTGTAACGACGATTGAGAGCTGCAAAGCTGTTACAGTATGCCAATAACTCATCACCATATTGGAGATGGGTACCCATTATGTGCAAGTCTATGTTTTTTTTTTTTTTTATCATAAAAATTAATTAAATAGTTTATTATAAATTAAGAATATAAAAATAAGAATAATTCTTTATAATTATTCTTTGAAAAGTTTTATGCCATTTATTAAATAATTTCTTTTATACTTTCAATTAAATAATAAGTAGGAAGTTAGATAAGGGCTCCAGTAATATACCATTGTGTGTCAATAGGATGTGCAGCTGCGGAGAAATCCTGCTACGATCGTTAAAAAAAAAATTAAATAATAATTAAATACATGTACCGAATAAATTATAATTACTTTTTAATTAATAATAAAAAAATAAAATTATAACTAAATAAGCATAAATCATAAATAAATCTTCTTCCAGCAAGTGATATTCGAACCGTGAGTTATTTATCAAAATCTTTTATTATGTATGTTATACTTTTAAACTAAATAATTAATTCTTATTATTTTAAAATAGCTTATAATTAAAGAGATTACATAAAAAATACTTTTTCTTTATATTTATTCTTTACAACAATGTTTTTGCCATTTTCAATAATTATTATTATTATATTAAAAACTAGAAGTAGTTTTTTGTATCTAAATATTAAGATCTATGATTTCATATTGTTAATATTAATATTATTAAATTTAAATTATAAATAAATAAATGAAATAAATTATATTAATAAAAACTTAAATAATTAATAAAACTTCTCCCTAAAAGAGATAAAACGAACATATAAAATGTTTTTTATATTATATATACTATTATTTATATCGAATTGTTTTTTTAAACTTAATTTTTATAAATATAAATTTTATATACAAATATTATTTATATATTTGTTTTTTTGTTTATTTAGTTAATTAGATAGTTAAATAGTTATTTATTTATTTATTTATTTATTTATTTATTTATTTATTTATTTATTTATTTATTTATTTATTTAATAAATAATGGTACACATTTTTTATTTAATAAACTTTATTTTTACTATTTTAATTTTTCTATATTTTGTACTTGGTATCAAATTTAACTTTATAATATAATATAAAAAAAGGTAAAAAAAAATTTTCATATTTTAAATTCACACAAAATGTCAAAATATAATATAAATTAAACTTTTTATTTTGATAAATTAAATTTTAATATATTATTTATTTTTATTTTATTTTTATAAAATTATAATCTTAATAATTAATTTATTTTATATATTTTTTTAAAAATATAAACATTTAATAAATATATTTTATATATATTTTTTTAAAAGTATAAACATTTAAAAAAATAATAGTAATAATAGTAATTATTCTTAGACATTTTTAAAAAAATAAGACATTACATGCTTGAAATATAAATAATAATATTTCAACATTTAAATAAATAAATATCAAATTTATTTAGTTTTTCTAATAATAAAATAAATACAAAAGAGTATTTTTCTATTATTAAATTAATTTATTACATATTGATATTTAATCTGTATCTAATATATTTGAAAAAAAGAGATCTACTATATTTCCTCATATCATTAAGGCAAGTTCTCACCTATAATAAAAAAATAATTATATATATATATATAAATATTAGTATTAATAAAATTAATATTAATAAAATATGAAAATGAAAATGGAACAATTATTTAACTAAATATATATATATATATAAAACTAACTTGGCTAATAAATAAGTCGACTCTAGTTAATAAATCGTTTTCCATTATCTTTTAAAGAGAAGTGATTCAAATTATAAGAAAAAGCTAAAAAAGCAAGAATAAAGAATAAAAGAATACTTTTTGCAGTAAGTAACTAAATTAGTAGGTACAAATTTCCTTCAGGATTTTCTATAAAGACTCTAAATTTTAAAATTATATAATAAAAAAAATTAATATTTTAATATCCTTATAAATTAATTTTAATAAATTCATCAAAATATATAAGTAAAGAATAAAAAAAGGTATAAATATAAATTACCTGAATAAGTAATATTTATATTGATTTATATTTCAATATATGAAAACTGCTTTTCTAAAAGAGAGAAAAATTCATCTTTTTATATTTTTTTTTTGCATAGAAAAAAAATTCACACTTAAGCAAAAAGGTCAAATCGATAACTATATCTAAAAGACTAAAATAGAATGATGAATAAATTAAAAAGTATATTCATATTCTGCATATTCCTTTTTTGAATTAAAATTATATCAAAAATAATTTACTAATTTATTACACTGAATTTATTCATTTATTTGTTTATTTAGCATATGCATTATTTATTTATTTATTTATGCATTTATGCATTATTATATTATGTTTAATAAAAAAAGAAGTATCTTATATATTATACTTTATAATTAAAAGTACTTTCATATATTCTTATATTTCAGAAAAAAAAAAAAAAAAAAAAGATAAAGAGCAATTATTCATGCATATATTGTATTATATTTATATTATATATTAGGAAATAATATAATTATTTTGTATTGAAAGAAGCATTATAACCTTTAAAATTGCTTTACTATAAAAAAAAATATAGATATTAGTTTTATTTATATATGTATATATATTTAAATATAATATTTTATAATACTTTATTGAATTAATGCAGTCTTTTTATAGAACAAAAGTCATATAAAAAAAAATATATATATTAGTTTTATTTATATATATATATATATATATTTAAATATAATATTTTATAATACTTTATTGAATTAATGCAGTCTTTTTATAGAACAAAAGTCATATAAAAAAAATATAGATATTAGTTTTATATATATATATATATATATTTATAATATTATAATTGGAAATTTAATTGAAACTTTATAAAAAGGTTTTTCCATATCCTTTTTTTTTTTTTTTTTTAATTATAAAAATCAATATTAATAATTTGTTCCTTTTATGGAAGGTTTTTTAATTATATTTTTATATACATCATCAAAATTTCAAATAAAAATAAATTTTTAAAGTATACATAACAAATAATTATGTAATAATTTCCTAATAATAATATTTTAAATTTTAATATTTTAAATATATTAAAATTCTATCATACTTGATTATAATAAATTTGACTTCTTAATATATTAATTATTACTATTCATTATATATAATTAATATTGTTATAATTAATAATTATAAATTATATATTTTATATATCCATTATTCATTATATAATATACCAATTTAATATTTATTATAAAATGTATTTTTTATATATTTTTCCTTTTACTATTCAATTATAAAATAATATATTTTATATATCCATTATTCATTATATAATATACCAATTTAATATTTATTATAAAATGTATTTTTTATATATTTTTCCTTTTACTATTCAATTATAAAATTATATATTTTATATATCCATTATTCATTATATAATATACCAATTTATCTCTATTTAATATTATAAAATATATTTTTTATATATTTTTCCTTTACTATTCAATTATAAAATTATATATTATATATATCCATTATCCATTATATAATATACCAATTTATCTCTATTTAATATTTATTATAAAATATATTTTATTATATATTTTTCCTTTTACTATTCAATTATATAATTATATATTTTATTTATCCATTATCCATTATATAATATACCAATTTATCTCTATTTAATAATTATTATGAAATACATTTTTTATATATTTTTCCTTTTACTATTCAATTATAAAATTATACACATGGCTATAAATATTATTCTATCTTAAATTTTATATATTTCATTTAAAGAATAATATTTGAATGTAAATATAAGAAAAAATATTATCTTTTTTCTATTATTTAAAAATTGAACCCTTAATTCTTTTAGTAATGGAAATTGAAAGAAAAAAGAAATTTAAAAAAAAAAAAAAAAAAAAAAAAAAAAAAAAAAAATATTAAAAAGATCAAAATTTTATTTCGAAGTGAACCTTATTTTAAGATAACTAATTTTCATTTGTTAAAATTTAAATTACATTTTTATGTGTTACATCAATTTTTGCCAAAAAAAAATTATATTTAAATTAAATAGATATATAAATTTTATTTTATTTAAAAATAAATATATATATTATATATATATATTATTTATAATAAATGGAATGATACAACTTTAATTTAAATAAAATATTTTTTCAATTAAAGATGTATCATCCATTTATTCATTTGTATTATGTATCTAATTATTATTTGCTTAATAATTTATTACATTTATACATTTAATTAATTTTTTATGTAAGATAATAAATATTTAATTATAAAAATTTTTAAAAAAAAAAAAAAAAAGGATTAATAATATATATATTTAATAATAGATATATCGTCATTATTAAAAATAAAAAAATGACTAAAATAAATAAATATAAAAAATAAAACATAAAACATATATAATATTATTATTAAAATATATATAAAAATTTTAAATATATATTTTTAATTATATAATTATATATATATTTTTAATGATTAACTGTACTAAAATAAATAAATAAATAAAAAGATATTAGTAATAAAAATTTTGACATGTATTTTATTTTTTCTTCTTTTATAAAAAAAAATAACAGATATATTTTATATTATCTATTTTAAATATCATAAAAATAAATAGTTAAAAACAAAATATATATATATAAATATTAAATTTATTATTATTATAATAAAATAAATCAAAAGTATATTTATCTTTTATTCCTTTTTTTTTATTTATTGATTTTTTATTTATTTGTAATATTATAACATTTTTAAAAAATGATAATTTGACTCTTATTTCTATTATTTATATAATTTTTCATAAAAAAAAATAAAAAAAAAAAAAAAAAAACACCCTTTTTTCCAATAATCAATATTAAATAATTAATTATTATATTCTTAATTATTCATATAAGAAATTTTCCTTTTATTTAATATAAAAAATATTATTACAAGACTATAAAAAGTATATATATATATTTTTTTATAATTATAATAATAATATTATTATTTTTATTATTATAATTATTTTACCTTTAGCATTAGCATTATTCCAAGAGCATTTTGACCGCTGCTAATTTCAAATCATTTAATAATAGAAAAAATTTTTTCATCAATCAGAATACTTCATTTTAAAAAAAAAAAAAAAAAAAAAAATTAGCTTATTTTAAATTTATTAAAAGTTAAGCTTTTTGACACTTGCTAAAAAAAGTAAAATTAAATTTACTTAATTTTTTTTCTAATTTATTAATATATTATAATTAAAATAACTCATTTAAAAATTAAATTTATGATATTGATTTAATACATTTAAATATATATTCGTATTAATTTAAGCTATATAAAAAGTCAAACTAATTTAGTAATACTATTTCTTTTATATATATAAATAAGTTTGATCTTTAATCTTTTTTAATTATACTATAAAAGGTATTAAGTTTGCATTTATTTATTAATAATTTAAATATAAAAAATAAATATTAAAAACCTAGTTTTAATATATGTAACAATGTAAATATTGTACGTGCTAATAATAAATTAAATACTTAATGTAAACAATAAAAAAAAATGTTTACATATTTATATAAAAACCTTGTTTTAATATTATATAATTAATAATAAACAAAAAATAATTAAAATATTATATGTAACAATTAATGTAAATATTGTACATTATAATAATAATAATTAAATAATTAAATATTTAATGTAAACAATAATAAAAATGTTTATATATTTATATAAAAATTTTAACATACATATATCAGAATTTTAACATATATAAATAAATTTCATATAAAATTTAAAACTTTAATAAATAATAAAATAATATAACACATTTAATAATTATCAATAATAGATCACCTGATTATTCAAATAAAACAAAAACCAGGGAATGGCAAATCGAAAAATTTCATTTCGAAAAATTTCATATAATTTTTTTTTTTTTTTTTTGGAAAATTGCATTATCACAAAGATGCATTTTGCAAAGGTACATTTCACAAAGGTGCATTTCACAAAGGTGCATTTCGCAAGGTGCATCTTGTAAAAAATATATATATTTAGCAATTAGCAATTTTTTTGTTTGTTGTTATTCATAGAATTTATATATTTATTGGAACGTTCTATTTAATAATTATTAACCATTACCAAGATTTATCATAAACTATTAAATTTATCAGTTGGTAATAAATGATAAATATTTTGATATTACAATATTTATTAATTATAAATAACCAAAATTTTAATGGATAAATTTAAGGAATTTATAAATGCATTAATAACTAAATAAATAAACTTATTATTGATTCTTTTAAGTGAAAATCTCTAATTAGCTTCTTAACATTTTTTTTTTAATATAATAATTTTTGCTAGGAGCTTTTGAGTTTTTATTTATTTATTTTATTTTATTTATTTATTTATTTATTTATTTATTACTGGTAAATAAAAAAAATTTGAATAAAATCATAAATATAAATATTAACGGAAAGGGTTAAGGAATTAAATTAAATGTAACATATTTCGGGGGAGAGTTGCATTTCGCCAGGTTGCATTTCGACAAGTGGCGTAGTATTAAAATGTTACATTTCCCAAGTTGCATTTCGCCAGGTTGCATTTCGACAAGTAGAGTATTGATATAAATAAATGAATAAATAAATAAATATTAATTCAAAATATATTTTTTTTAAAATTGTTTTTATGCGATATTAATAATATTTAATTTTATTTATTGATTTATTTATTTATTTAATAATTTTCAATTTGGCGAAATGCAACTTGGCGAATTGCAATTTGGCGAAATGCCACATTTTTTTAATACGCCACATGCTTTCAAAAAAATTGGCGAAATGCAATCTGGCGAAATGCAATTTGGCGAAATGCCCCACACCCATTAAAGAAGAGTTTTGAATGGGTAAAATAGTCCAAACCCTTTTGATTTTAAATATTAATTATTCTTAGATTAATATAATAAATAAAATTTTGTCTATTAAGCTTTTGATATATACAACTTTTTTTGGATGGTTTTATTTTTTTATTTATTATTTTATTTTATTTTTTTTCTCTTAATATCATTTTTATTTCTATTTCTTCATATATTATTATCATTTATTATTATATTGCTATTATGTTATTATTATTTTTTATTATTATCAAATTATTATTATTTTTTATAATTATCAAATAATTATTATTAAATTATTATATTATTATTTATGTTACTATTTTTATTAATATTATTATCATTATGTTATTTATATTATCATTATTAAATTAAAATATTTTTTTAATTATTATTAATACTATTATTATAGATATAATGTACAATGCTGTATATTTACATATATCATATTAATATATATAATGCTAATTTCAATTATCAATATATTTTTTTTTTTAAAAAAAAAAAAAGGTATTTTTTTAACATATATAAGTATATATATATATATATATTTATTATTTAATTGTACAGTTAAAAAGTATTTAAAAATTTTTTATAATATAAAGATATGTGATATATGTTTAGCATACATAAAATGTATATATATTTTTTATTATTTATATATACTGTTAAATAATGATTTAAATGATATGATTATTTATAATATAAAAATATGCATTTTCTTTTATTAAATTTATTATTTAATATATAAGAATTATAAATTATCTATATAGTTTGAAAAAGACTTCCTTAATATGAATTAGATAAAAAATTAAATATAATGATTTACATACAATAATAAATACAATAAATTATATAAAATTACATTATAAATAGAATAATAAATACAATTATGATCATATTTTAATATTAACAGTTAAGATAAAGGAGGATATAATCTAAATAGATAAAAATATTAAAATAAAAGATTAATATTAATATACAATAGTAATGATAATAATAATAAAAAAAAAATAGTTTATAATAAATATTATAAATAAATATATTTATTGATGATTACATAAAAATTAAAACTATAATTAAAAGAATTTTTTTTAATTATTCACTTATAACTTTTATTATGACATTTTATCATGGAGTAATTATTTAGATAAAGGTAATTGATAAGCAGGACTTTTTATGTGCTATTAATTTTTACTAGTATAATTATCTTTTAATTAATATTAATATGTTCTATCCTAGAAAATAATCAAATCCACCTTTGTATAATAATTTATGTGAAGGATGGTTATTAACTGGATTATTTACATATATAAATTATAGTTTAATCATATAAATAAATATAAAGTAATAATAAATATGAATATAATATAATGATTTATATAATAAATAATATCAAAAATATATATTTAATTATAATAAAATAAGTAATTATAATTATTATATTATAATATATAATATAATGATACATATTTAATATAAACTTTAAGATAAATAAGAATATTTAAGTTATATTTATCTTAAAGTTTATATACAATAAGAATATAATATAATATATAAATATAAATAATAGTTAATAATATATAAATAATATTATAGTTAATAATATATAAATTTAATATTTAATAATTATTAAATATATGAATATACTCATACATATATTCGTTTATATTACAATCATTAATTATTGGTACATTATAAACTGTCAAAAAAAATAAAAATTTATGGAAAAATAATTTTAAAAAAAAATTAATCAATTATATATAATAAATTAATTTAAATATTTGATTTTCTATAAATGAATGAATTTTAATAAAATTTTTAATTTATCAATTTTCATAATTTTTGAAATTATATCTTGGTATATCTTAAAAAAACTTTTTTTAGAATTAAATATCTTAATTTTCCATAAAAGGATATATTATTAATAAGAAAACATATTGGTTTTCTTTTTCTTTTTTCTTTTCTTTTCTTTTCCTTTTTTTTTTTTTTTTTTTTTTTTTTTTTTTTTTTTTAATTAGATGTAATACAATAGAAAATAGAAAATAGAAACTTTTTTTTTTTTATTTTTTAATATTTAAATTATAATAAATAAGTATATAAAAATTTTTTTTAATTCTTATTATTATAATTATTTTATATTATTTTAATTTTGAGGTTATCCTTCATATTTATTTGAGGTTATCATTTATATTTATATTAAATTATTGTCTTTTTTTATAATTATTATTAGAGACCTTAATTAAATATTAATTTTTTCTATTTTTTATTTTTTTTTTTTTTATTTTAAAACTCTTAATTCTTTATCATACTGAAAACTATAAATAATAATAAATAAATAAATAAATAAGATAATCTTCAATATATTAATTGATAGGTCATAACTTTATTTCAAAACTAACCTTATTTTGAAATTATCAATTATAAATATTTTAAATTATGGTTTTTTAGATTAATTTTTTGTGTTATATTATATTAATTAAATAATACATAATTAATTTTGTTTTAATATTTATAATATATATTTAGAAATTAAGATCAATAACTTTATTTCAATATAAATAGTATTTCGATATAACCAATTAAAATAACTATATTTATTTTGATTTATTTTAAATTAGATTATTTTCGTGTAACATCAATTTATTGAAATTTTTTGTAATTAAATATTTAAATCATAATTTAAATAGATTCAAAAATTTTGTTTTATTTAAATTGTAAAATTATCAAGAAATATATAAATAAAAAAATATAATAGATAATAGATTATATAGATTAGAATAGATTTATTCTTATTCTTATTTGTTATTTATAGATAAATGATTTTATATAAAACATTTTAAAGTATAAAGTTGGCATTACGCATTTTATTATTACTTGTTGAATAAAATTATTAACGTATACTTTTTTTTATTATTGTTGCCTTTACTTATTATTATAAAGTTATTTTATTATTATTAATAAAATAATTTTATAATAAATAAAGTTGTAATTATGAATGTACTCTGTATAATAAAGTATATTTTAGTTATCACATATATTAATTATTAATTATTAATATCATTAAAAAAATATTGATAGGTAATGCTTTTATTATATTTATGTTTAATTCAAATATTATATATAAAAAAAGAATATATTTAAATTCTGAATCATAATATAATTAAAATAAAATGTTATATAATATATAAAATAGGTTATGAAATATCTTTATATTTATAGTTATGATAGAGTTTTCAGAAATAAAAAAAATAATCAAATAATAATAATAATAATAATAATAATAATAATAATAATAATAATAATAATAATAATAATAATAATAATAATAATAATAATAATAATAATAATAATAATAATAATAATAATAATAATAATAATAATAATAATAATAATAATAATTATCATAAAGGAAAATTAATTATATTTCCCCAGATATGAGCAGATATATATAGTTTGATAATTTCATATAATAGTATTATTGATAATTTCATAGATTTATTATTATTAAATAAAATAAAGATTATAACTTTTTTTTATAAAGTCTTTTTTTTTTTTTTTTTTTTTTTTTTAATTTTTTATTATTTTTTATTATAATTATTATTTTATAATAGTTAAATTTTGATGTGATATGGTGTGACTAATATTTACATTTCTTATGAATTAAATTTCATTAAAAAAAAGGTTTGTTCAATTATCTAATTGAAATTGACTAATATTTACATTTCTTATGAATTAAGTTTCATTAAAAAAAAGGTTTGTTCAATTATCTAATTGAAATAAAAAAAAGGTTTGTTCAATTATTATAATTGAAATAAAAAAAAGGTTTGTTCAATTATTATAATTGAAATGTAAAAAAAAAAAAAAAAAAAAAAAAAAAAAAAAAAAATTATTTTATATTTATTACTATTATTATTATTATTATTATTATTTTAAATTGAATCAGTAAATCATATATATTATTTTATATTGTTCATTGTATTGATATTATATATTAATTATTTCTTATTAATGAATAAATTGATAATTCATATTTAAATATTTTTGTTTATTTGCTTTCCCTTTTTTTTTTTTATTATATTTTTATTATTAAAAGATAATACACAATACACATTAATTAAAAATTTCATTTTTTTTTAAATTAATATTACTATATTTAGAAAATCGATAAAATTTAATATTAATATTAATATTATTATTTTTTAAAAAATTTACATATTTACATATATATAAAATATAAATATATTAAATAATTTATATATAAAATGTTTAACATATATGTTATTATAATAAATTATTTTGAACATTGAATGATAAATCAATTACATAAAAATATGTAAATTATTATGAAATGTTAAACTTTTAACATTTCATAATAATTTACATATTTTTATGTAATTGATTTATCATTCAAAGTCATTAAATATGTATGAAATGGTGTATAATTAAAGAATGTTTTAAAACAAATATAAAACATGAAGCTTACTTACAAATTTTTTTATTTATTTTTTTTTAGTATTATAAATATTAAACAAGAAGTTGTTTATTATTTATTTATTAACTTATACTTTTAATTGTTATTTTTTAATTTTTTTTTTTTTTTTTAAATTATTTTTTTTTTGTTTTACCTTATCAGTTTTTTTTATTTAGCTTTATTTATTATTATTATTTATATTTTTAATTTTATATTTAGTTTTTTGTTTTCTATATTATAAAATTTATTTATTTCTTCAGTTTTATTTTTATTTTTTCAGTCATATTCTTATTCGTATTTTCAGTTTTATTATAATTTTCATTTTTATTTTCAATTTCTACTTCCTTTTTAGTTTTATTTTTAATATTTCATTTTTATTCTCAATATTTTGTTTTTATTTTCAGTTTTATTGGTGCTTTCAATCTTTTTTTTTTTTTTTTATTTTTTTTTTATTTTTTTTTTCAGTACTTTATTTTTATTTTAATTTTTTACTAGATTTTCACCATACATTTGTTTTTTTTTCTTAATTTTACTTACAGTTTTATTTTTTCATATATATTTATATTTACTTAACATTTTTTTTGTTTTTATTTAACAATTTTATTTTTGTTTTTACTTAGCAGTTTTATTTTTTCTTTTATTTTTATTTTTACTTACATTTTTATTTTTGTTTTTAGTTAGCAGTTTTATTTTTTCTTATATTTTTATTTTTACTTATAGTTTTTTTTGTTTTTACTTGGCAGTTTTATTTTTTTTTTTTTTATACTTTTATTTTTTTTTATATTTTTATTTTTACTTACAGTTTTATTTTTGTTTTAACTTAACAGTTTTATTTTTTCTTATATATTTTATTTTTTACTTACAGTATTATTTTATTTTTAATTTCAATTTCTGCATCTGCTGTTTTTCTATTTTTCATATTATTTTTTTATTTTCACTTTTGCTTTTTATTTTATATTATAAAAAGAATATTATATATATATATAATAAAATTAAACGATATATTTATACATACTTTTTTTTCTTTTTTTAAATATTTTAATAAAATTTTTAATTTTTTTGTAGAAATTGTCATATTATTGATCCTATAATATTAGATTGATATTGATGAAGAAAAAGCGTATATAAAATAATATTTAATTGCTATTATTGATTGTTAAAAAGATCATATTTTCTTTTTATATTTTATATTTATTATTTTTTTTTTTTAAAAAAAAATCAACATATAAACTACTATCAGTTTTATGGATTTTGTCTTAAGAAATTGTGAAAGAGACCTTTCCCATATATTTAGCCTAAAATTAAAATATATTCATTTAAAAGTGTTATAAAAGTATTTAAAGTTATGTCTTTTATTCATTTTATATTTAACCAATGAAATTATAAATATAATAAATTATTTTTGTTTTTTAAAGTTTTCTTAATATTATTATTATTATGACTTTATTTATTCTTAATATTATTAATTATTATGACTTTATTTATTCTTATTCTTATTATTATTATGACTTTATTTATTCTTAATATTATTATTTATTATGATTTTATTTATTCTTAATATTATTATTTATTATGACTTTATTTATTCTTAATATTATTATTTATTATGACTTTATTTATTCTTAATATTATTATTTATTATGACTTTATTTATTCTTAATATTATTATTTATTATGTCTTTATTTATTAACATAATAAATATATATATATATTTAATAAATTATTTAAATATATATTAATATACTTTATTATTTTTTAATTCACCCATTTATTAATGTATGTATTTTTTATTTATAAAAAAATTAACAATTGATAAAGAATAGTTTTTAAAAATAGTTCCCATTAATAAAAATATTTCTTCTTAATATTTAAAAAATTCATATTTTATATAAAAGATTAAATATAAAATATAATTGTTAATATAGTATTGAATTGAATATTATTAATGCTATCCTAAGAAGGTTATGTTTTATTAAATTTGTTATATTTAGACTTCATAGATTATCAAATAAATAGTATAATATATTTCGTAATATGTTTTATAAAAAATTAATATTAATAATACTAATAGAAATCTGACATATGCTCTTTTTATTTTTTTTATTATTATTAATATTATTATTTTATTTTATTTTAAAACTCAGAAAAGTAATTATAATATATGAGGAAAATATATGAATTTCTATATTAATATAAAAAAAATAAATATGTTGGAATTTTGAGGACGAAGAGACCTTTAAATCTTCTCATTCATTATTAATAATTTCTATAAAAAACTATTATTCAAGTTTGTATCAGATTTCTTCTTTTTTTAACGTTTTGGGTATCGATACTTTGGGAAATGATTAAACTAGTCTAATAAGAAATTATAGTGTAAAAAACATTATGAATAATGACAATAAAATTAATAAGGTATTTCATAAGCTTCATAAAATATGAAAATCAAAAAAAAAAAAAAAAAAAAAAAAAAAAAAATTCTAGAAAGTTTTGGAAAGTATTATTAATAAATCATCTTTGAAATAGAATTAATTGAAAGAATTTAAATACAGTATTTCCTCTAAGAAAAAAAAAAAAAAAACAGTCTTATATAGTAATTATTAAATATATTTTAATATTTATATCTATATCTATTTTTTATTCTTTTTTTGGTTATTAGAAATGTTGTTATAGCAACTTATAATAACATATATATTTTTTAACTTGTATTTATCTTTTATATCTAATCTTCATATTTATTGAATATATTTCCTATTTTTTATATAAATATTTAATATATAAATAGTAATATATAAATGTAACAATAAGTAAATAAAATAATATGATAAATATAAAGATTTTTCATTTATATTATTTTTATATCATTAATCATTTATTGCAGTTTTACACCTTTTTTTTTTTTTTTTATTAAACTAGAACTATAATTTTAAATATTTGTATATAAATATATTTCTTATTATATGTAGTATTTATAAGTAAAATTACAATATATTATCTATATATATATTGCCATTCGTGTTGATCTTTATTAATCATATTATATGTAATGATAATCTCTAAAGAATTAATTATCATAATATTGAAATCACGTGATTTATATTGAAGTATAGTTCTAGCATAAAATTAGTATAAAATCAACATCAAAAACCAAGCTGCATTTAGGTGCAGTTTTATACCAAACAGCATTAATTCTTATTTTATATATATTTCCATTAATAATTTTAAAAAAGTTGTATATAAATATAAGAAGTATAATGAAAAAAAAAGAATATATATATGTAAGAAGTATTATAATAAAAAAAAAAAAAAAAAAAGAATTGATTATATATATACATAAATCGTATAATATTTTTTTATTCTTTTTTTTTTTTTTTTTTTTTTTAAAAAAAAAAATTAACGATCAATATATATGTAATTTATAAATTTATGGGAATATATATTTATATTATTATATATAAATTTTTAAATTATTTCGTTGTGATATATTTTTAAAATTGTTTATAACTCGTGTGAAGTTTTTCAAAAAATTATATTTAGGAAAGTTGAACATAAAATAAATAAATAAATAAATAAATAAATAAATAAATAAATAAATAAATAAATAAATAAATAAATAAATAAATACGATTTTAATAAATAACTAAATAAATAAGAAGTAAATAAATAAAACTATAATATATAAATAAATTTAAAATTAAATTTTTAATTAAAAAAAAATATAATAAATTTATTATTCAGGAATTGTAACTGTTATTAATATAAATTCAATTATTAAATTTTGACTCATAAAAGTTATTAATTAATTGAATCCATTATTTAATAGAAATCAGTGTTCATTTTCAAATGATAATTATTCCTTTAATATTAAAATTAGGAGCATGATTTTAATACATTGCATAGCTTATTCCGAGTACTTTCAGAAAATGTATTCAGAATCACTATAACTCTTTATATTGGGAAGATATAAGGAAGATTTTTTAATTTTTAAATTTAAAGTAGAGACTAATTTTAATTAATAATTATAGTATAGTTTATAATTAAATATTTTATTAATTATCCTTTTACCATGCTCAGCATGATGCTTAGAAATAATTAATATATGATTACGAAAGTTATACCGAAATATTATTTTGAAAAGTAATTTCTGGTGTTTTAAAAATAAATTGTAATTCCCTTATTTGACAACGCTTCCCCAGAAAAATCTGATTCCAGGTAATTTAAATATGAATTGAAAATAATATAACAATATTAAGAAATTAAATGATATAATTTATGAGAAAATTGAATAACGAAGTGTTGATTTTGTGAATTATTATTTAAAAAATATTAATATTGAGAAAATTTTTTATGAAAAACTATAATTGAAAAGTTTATATTGATCCATGATATTCATAATATATTAGTGTATATTACAATATATACATTTTAGAAAAATTAAAAATTTTTGAATTGAAGATTGAAAATTCAGCTGAATGAGGTTTGTAAGAATTGTATAAATATTTTGATATTAAAATTTTGTTATAAAATGTGCATCCAAAGATTAAAATGATATAATTTTTATATAATAAAATTGAATTTTGACTATTCATGTATGATCAATTTCAAGAATTAATTTAAAAAAATTTTTTATATTGAGTTGGTACCATTGAAAAATTAATTACTTATTTGGTGTGAAAAACTTTATTACTGATTTCTTTTTTTTATTGGATAAATAAATAATATATTGATAAGAGATACTTGTATAAAGTTTTCATAAACAAAATGAATAAATGATATGGCCTGATGAGTATTTTTTTTTTTTTTTTTTGCATGCAATTGAATTAAAAATGTTCAAATTTAAAAATTTGAAAATTTTTATTATAAACCTTGTTTATTAATAAATCGAATATTAATTTTTTAAATTTATATAATTGTTTTTTTTTTTTTTTATATTTTGAAAAAAATTTTTTTTGAATAAGATAATGTGTTTAAATGTTGATAAAAAGTGATATATTAGTCGAATAAAATGGATTATTTTATTATATCTTTTGAAAATAGAGTCTAAAAGCGCTTAAATTATATTGTTATTATTACTTATTGATTATTTAATTATTTGAGTAATATACCTTTACCAGCTAAAACATTTCCTAAAAATTTGACTTATTTTTTTTTTTATCAAACTCACACTTTTTATGTTCGTTGTATAAATTATTTTCTAATAATTTCTCTAATACTTGATGTACTTGTTGGTAATGTTCTTCTAATATATTTAAATACCATCTAAATATACAATAACAGAATTTTCTATTAAGGATTTAGTACCATATTTATATATAATTGAAACGTAACAGGAGCATTATATAAACCCAAAGATAAGACTAATTATTCAAAGTGACCATATTTAGTCCTAAATGCAGTTTTTGTTTTCGTCTCCTGGTCTTATTCTTATTAAATTATAAGCTGAACGTAAATATAATTAAGTAAAATATTTTATAGTCAACTGGACGAGAGGGTGGTAATTTATTAGTTCGTTTTTTTTTTTTTTTTTTTTTTTTTTTTTTTTTTTTTTTTTTTTACTGAAAACAATATAAATATCTCAATACTCCGAAGGAATATCTTCTAATTTATCTTTTTTCTACTTCATTTTCATCATCTCCTTCATCAAAATACTCATTATGAGATAAAATAAATAAAATATTCAATTTATAATTAAATTTAATATTATTTAAAGTTTTAAATTTTTGATCTTTATGTGTAACATAAAATGAATTATTAGTAAAATTATCAAGTTTTTTGAATTTTTCTTGATTTTGAAAATGATTTTGTATGATTTTTTACATAATATAGGAGCAAATTAATATTGAAATTTGAGTTATTTTCATATGAATTTGGATAATGAAATAAATTTTTTGAATCAATATTTTTATTATTTCAAGTGTAATTATTTATTGAAGAATAGCTTAAAACATTATGATTTTTATTTTTGATTTTAAAGTTTTTAAAGTTTTTGTATTTTTTAAGGCTTGAAAAAAATTTTTGAAAATTTAATTTCAAAAATTTATAATATTTATAATTCTTGTAGAAAAAATTATAGGTGTAGTGAGGGAGAGTTGCATTCCCCCAAATTGCATTTTGCCAGGTTGTATTTCGACAAGTGGCGTAGTATTAAAATGTTGCATTTCCCCAAGTTGCTTTTCGCCAGGTTGCATTTCGACAAGTAGAGTATTGATATAAATAAATGAATAAATAAATAAATTTTAATTCAAAATATTTTTTTTAAAATTATTTTTATGCGATATTAATAATATTTAATTTTATTTATTGATTTATTTATTTATTTAATAATTTTCAATTTGGCGAAATGCCACATTTTTTTAATACGCCACATGCTTTCAAAAAAATTGGCGAAATGCAATCTGGCGAAATGCCCCACACCCGTGTAGTGATAATGTAATTCATATTTTCTTATGAATGGATTTCCAATTATAATTTCAATTGGAATATCATCAATTATCAAAATTTTTTTCTTTAAAAGAAAATAAATAAAATTTGTGTTGAATTTTTATATAAAATTGAAAAACTAATTCAATAAACTTATTAATTATTTTTGTACCACTTATTCCTTTTAACTATAATTGAATTTTTTTGTATTTTTTGTATATATAAATTGAAATTTTGTACAAAATTATTTGAAATGAAATTACAAATTGATCTAGTATCTAATATTGAATTACAAATAATATTTTTTATAATTGAAATTATTTATTTTTATATTATTTTCTTTACTGGATTATATATTTTAAAATTAAAATATGAATTTGGTAATTGTCTTTGGTGTATTGGAGTCAAATGTAGGAAAATTATAATAATTAATTTTATTGTGATTGGCATTAAACTTTATAGACTTCATATGAAGTTTACTATCTAGTTTTTTGAATTGATTTTTCTGAGCTTTGACTGAGCTTTCATTATGAATATTATTACTTCTAATATTATAACTATTATTTCTGGATTGATAATTATTTCTATAATTATTATGGTATCTATTTTTATTCTTATAATTATTGTTATTATAATTATGATTCTTCTTGTATTTTTTATTCCTAATATGATTGGCAGTTTCCCTAATTTTATTGGTAGTTTTCATCGTATTTTCAATTGGAATTCATTTTGTAATAATATTTTCTAATGTTTCTGGAAAGGAATCCAATTTCTGAAAATCTTCTTGGTAATTTGGATTCAGGCAAATATAAAATAATAATGCCAAAGGTTCTTCTTCATAATTTAGTTCGCAAGTAAGTGATCTAACTTTTTCAAAATATTTATTTATATTTTTCATAATTTTACCTTAGAGAAATCAATCTTATTTTAACTATTACTAAGTGATAATTTGAATTTATCAATCTTAAGATAAGGAATAGGAAGATTTTTATTATTCAAGTATTCGCAAATATTATGGTAGATGTCACTATCTTTGCATTCGTTAATGTCAGAAGAAGGGAATCCTGAAATGAAACAGCGATAATATCAGTACCTAAAAATGATTGAAGTTATATGATATTTGTAAGAGCAGGCTATTCTAAAATTGAGGAAACTTTAGCAGAATCCATATATTCTTTGCTCAAGAAAATCTAGAAAGGGTTCCCAAAATCGCATTTTTTCAAGTTTAATGTACAATTAGGCGTTTCTTAATCTAGTGAGAACTTCAGCAAGATATTTGTAATGTATTTCCAAGTCAGAAGAAAAAATGATAATGTCATCTATGTAGTTGAAAACGAATACACCAATGATATCTTCAAAAACATCATTAATGAGGTATTGGAAGACGGAAGGAGCATTTTTGAGTCTAAAGGATATTACTAAATATTCGAAATGTCCATAAACACAAGTAAAAGCGGTTTTCTATTCATCACCTTTTTTTGATTCTAATAAGGTTGAAAGCTTGACGTAGATCAATTTTAGAGAAGATTTTACCTTTACATAGACATTCAAGCATATAATTGATTAATAGTATTGTGAATGAATCGAGAAAAGTAGTTTCGTTAAATCTATAATAATCAACAATTAATCGAAGTTCTCCATTCTTCTTGAGTTCAAAGAAAATTAGGGCACTGGCTGGAGATTTTGATTTTCTAATGAAACCTTTAGCCTACATTTCATTGATGTATTTCTTGAATGCGGTTAATTCTTTTTTGGTCAATGGGTATATTGGTTCATAGTACAAGCTAGAGCCTGTTTTGAGATTGATCTCTCAATCATAAGAACCATGAGGAGGTAAAATATTTGCAGACATTTTGCTGAATACGTCTTTAAATGGTCTTAACTCGACCGGAAGGTATTTATTAATTTTATCTTTTGTTACAATTGATTTCTTTTAATCAGAAGCACTTTTATTTTGTGATTCAACGACTTCGATTGGGTTGACAAAAATTGTGAAGGAGTTCGGAAATACCAAGACAGTTATTTATACAACGATTGGATTTAAAGTGAATTGCTTTAGATGAAAAGTTAATGGTTGGACTGTGACTGAAAAGCCAATAAGCACCGAGTATACCGTAGTAAGATGGTAAATCGATGACATAGAACTTTGCAAGTTTGATTGTTATAAATTATAGGTATTGGTAAATTTTTTCTGAGAATTTGTTGATGACCTCCAATTCCACCTACTTTAGGATGATCAGTATCTGAAGAAAATGGAATATTATTTTCTTTTGAAAGGTATACAATCCATTAGATTGAATTGAGTAATATTTTTGTATTTATAGAGGATTTGAGAACATTTAATGTGAATTCAAAGATTGGGAGCTTTAAATTCGGTTGATCTGAAACTCTTGGTCTTGGTGAAGTCTTGGGTTTGGGATTGGTTATGTGAGAAGTACTTGAAGACAGCTTGTTTTTATTTTTTATTGGTCAATTGTTGAGAGAGTGATCAGATGAACCACAATATGAACAAAGATTTTCTTTTTTTTCTTCTTTCTTTTTCTTTGTTTGTCACGGGTCCATGGAATTTTGATATAGAATTTTTTTGTTAAAATTCTATCCTTTTCTTCTTTTTTGTTATTTTTTGATGAATTGGTTATAGCTAAAATCTTGATATTCTTCCAACAATTCTGCATAATGAGGATTATCATCAAATATGTCAGCTCTTATTCATTCTTGGTTAGTAGCAAAGTATTAGAATGTGAATAATAGTTTTATTTCTTATTGGAGCTGGTACTGAATTCTTTGGTAGTATATAAAATGGTTCTAAAGCACTAACACGGAATACTGGATACATATTAGAAAATGGAAAGTGGCTAATGTCTAGTTTGTAGTTTTTCTTTGCTTCGTCAACTCCTATCACTTTGAAAGATCCAATCTTTCTGGTGGATAATTTGAAAAAAAAGGCAATTTATTTGTTATTTTAAAGAGAAAATACAAAAAAATAATAAAGAAGGAATAATAAAATGCTTTATAATATACTTTGAATTATTATTACAGCTTTGTTATTATAATAACTCTTGATTTCTCAAATAGAACTCAAGAGTTTCTATTAATACTTTTAAATTTTAATAGATTTGTTTCTAATCTTAACAAATCAATTGCTTAGGAAAAGATTAGAAGAAAACCTAAACAAGAATTCAACCAATAATCTATACATATCAGTCGTCAAATATATTAAGTAAAACCGATTTGTGGAATCCGGAAAAATCTTAAAATATCGATTTTCTAGATTTTAAATGCAATAGAAATAAATAGAATAAAATAATCTAAAAAAAATAAAAAAAATAATTAGAAATGGTTTGCTTAATTGTTATTTGTTCAAAGTTAAATAATAATGAATTCATAATGATAAAGTCAGTCTTTTACAAAAATTACTAAAATAAAATTAATTTGAAGTTAATATTAATGGAATGTCAAAATTAAGTGAATAATAAATAAATTACTATTATAATAAATGGATATAATAATAGTTATTAAATAAATTCATAAAATTATATTAAATGAATATATAATAATAAATTAAATAAATTATATAGTATTAATTCAATGAATGCAATATATAGTAACTAGATAATTTAATATGAACTATGAAATATTATAATTTTTTACACAACACGATCTGTAACAGATACATGATCAAATTATTGTTATCCAATGATAAATTCATAGTTATGAAATGTATTTTTAAGCAATTAGCAATTCCTTGCTAATTGTTTAGAGATACATTACGTAGCAATTCCTAGCTAATAATATAAAATTTTTTGTTTAATTTTGTACATTAAATGTATATTTATTTTATTATATTTTATTATTAATTTTTATATTTAATTAAATTCATTTTATTATTAAAATTTGCGTCACATTAAGTACTGGTCAAGCCATAAATAAATTCAAATAAAAAAAAAATTTTTTTTTGACTTTAAATTTTAATCAATGATTTAAAAATTCAATTTTTTGAAAATTTAGTATATCCGAAATTTAAATTAAAAATTTTACATATTCCAAAAAAATTTTCACTTTACTATTTTGATGGACATTTTTTATATAAATTTATATATAAGGACTCAAGGATTGAATCAAAAATATTTATAAAAAATTATTTAAAATATTTTATATTATATTTAGAAAAAAATATTTTCTTATAGATAAATATAATAATATTATTAATTATATATTAAAAAATATTAATTAATTAATTAAATAGATAAATAATTAATATGTAGATAAATTAATATTTTAATTAAATGGCAAAACAGATAAAGGTATGAAAAACTAAGACTCTACCAGAAAAACAGCAAGGAGTGGTTTATTAAAAAGCTCAGTAGGGAGTATAGTTGCCAATAGTAGCCCTACACCGGCAGAAGTACCAACAGCAAGACGACAGAATACAGGAAGTAAGAAAACAATAAAAATTAAACCAGCTGTAGTTCCTGTGACTAGTAAGCATGAATCTATTCATGGTGAGAGTTCAACTAATAACAATAATGGTGGTGTTACAAATTTAACTGCCTTTATAAATAAGCATATGGAAGAGTTTAAAAATATATTGCTTAGTAGTCAGTAACAGATGGCATCAAAGTTAGAGGCTATACAAAATCAAAGTGAAAGCAGGTTTTCAAAAATTGAGGCTGAGCTTATCAACCTCATTCTAGGTGTGGAAAAAAGGATTGGTGAAGTTGAGAGAAGGGTGGAAGAGGAGGAGATTAGCAGTCAGACTAGTATGGCTGAGCGTCGAAAGATTGAATAATGCATACAACAGCAAGTAGCTGCAAGTAAATGTAAAAAAAAGCAGCCGTGGGTAGTAAGATCCATAAAAAGAAACTTATATGTATGAATACCAAGAAAAGGAAAGAAATTCCAGCAAAATCAATACGTGATGACCCCCAATCACAGAGATTAATGGACAGATTGTAGCAAATGTTTAAGAGTGAGAGAACTCTCGAGGAAGTAAAGACTACGATGTTAAAGCTTAGGCATGAATGGGGAAAGCCTTACGAATACCTCAATGTGTTCATAGATTAAGCAGGATTCTGCAGCTCACCGAGGAAACAAAGAGATTGCTGCTAATGTATCAAGTAAGACCCTTAGTTCGGGAGTTCGGGAAACATTTAATAATTCACCTACTGAGAAAAAACATTAGATGAATATATTGAATGCTTAATAAGGTGTGATACCTTCTCAGTTGATTATAAAGAAGACTTCTTGTGATAATACGAATATAACCTTGAGCGAGAGATAGCAAGCATGGCTTCAATAGGAATGATGGATTCAAGAAGAACCTCCAAGAATATAGAAAATAAAAGAAGGAGGAACAATGACAATCGTGGAGGTGATAGAAAGGATCTAGCTAGGAGAGATTTGAATAGGCACTTATATCCACAAAAAAAGATACAATCAAAAGAGATAATAATAACCATACTGATGGGAAAGATTTCGGTGCGAGACCAACGCTAAACCAAACTACTCTAAAGACTCCAGCACGAGTAGCAATAACCTGATATCAAAGATTACTTAACTAAGATGGGCCTGAGTACCAGACGATAAGATAAGCAACCTTCTTATCAGAAAGGAGCTCCAAAAACTTTAACGTACTATATGATACGGGTTCACAAATCAACATAATCCATCCGTAATTGGCCGAGGAAATGGGATTTAAGATTTAGGATCGTCTTCTGACATTTACTATTGCCACTAGTAAAGTGATGATACCTCAAATAAAGGAATACTCTAAGATTAAGGTTAGGCTGGTCGACAAGCATACCAATAAAGTCATATGGTATGATTTTGCAACGAGATGTAGTCTAGATGATAGTATGTCGCAAACCATCATATTAGATTCAAGATTTATGGATAGGCATCTGATATACCGAAAGGTAGATGTCCTAGATCAATAACTAGTAGTATATAAGATCACTAGTGAAGGGCAAGGACTACCATATGTAAACTCACCAGGAATTCTACAAATGAAAGATAAAGAGGAAACTGAGGAATAGAGTATGAACCTCCAGCTGGAATAACCCAGCTTATAGATCTGGTTATACATATCTAGAAAATCAAAAATATAATATATGATTTAACCAGACCGTTCTACAATGAAAAAGGTATCCGAATACAATGGTGATTATTACGACTACTTAGTAGGCTATTGAAAATGGACAGATTGGTTAAAAATTCAAGAAGCAAAAAACCTTTCAAGAAAGAAATAATTAATAACCCTACGGAAAAAACAGAACTCTTTACAAATACTAATAATTTAAATAAATTTATAATTATTATCAATAATTATAAAGAAGAAGAAATATTAATTATTTATTAATAAATAATTATTATTTATTACAACGTCGTTATATTTTGGTTATCGTTAATCAAAAATCGTTATCTATTATTATCTTCATTAAATTATTAGTTCCTTATTACTTTTTATTTACTTTTGTATATTTCAATATTACAGTTGTCATTGAATAATGTATAATTTTTATTAATAATAATAGAAAAAGCATTGTCAAGCATTTCAATAGTGATATCCATTATAAAAGGTAAATTATGATTGAAATTATATTTTATAAAACTAACATATATTATTAATTACACAATGCATTCCATATTATTTTTTTTACTAATACAAATATTTCTGCATTAAACTTGTTAGATAATTTTACATCTATTTTTTATTAATTTACTGAAATAAATATGATAGATGTTAGTAATAAAATTCTTAAAAAAAATATTCTTAAAAATTAGAAAAAAAAATCTAAAAAAATAAATAATATATTTATACTATTTAAATTTTAAGCCATAGAATAAAATAGATGTACAAATTTGTTTTTTCAAAAAGAAAAAAAAAAAGATATTACTTAAGATATATATTATATTTTTATATTATATTATATTTTTATATTATATTATATTTCCATTTTTGTTTGCATTAATTTAAGTTTATATTTTTATATTTATGGCTATGTTTATGAAATTTTTTAATAAAAAATTGCCCATTTAAATAATATAATATTTAAAAATTTAATAAGTTTTTTTGTTAATTTTTTTTAAATATATGAATATTACATTTATTATGGTCTGATATATAACTCAAAAGTTCGATGTACTTTTGTTGGGATTTATTTATTAAATTTATTAATTTATTATTTATTTATTTATTTATTTAATTTTATATAAAAGCTACATATATTTAAAAAGAATATTTAACAACTTTCTTATACTTTTAATTACAAACTAACTTAACATAATATAACTTTTAATCTTAACTTTTACTTAACAACGACGACTAAAGCCATTCTCTTAATTCAGAGAAATGCTTTATTTTTATGTTATTTAGTTATAATTAACTATTTAATTAATTGTTCTTGTGATTAGAATAAACTATTAATAATTATTATTTAAGGAAATATTTAATAACTATATAAATATAAATATAAAATAATAAGAATATAATTAAAACATTGATTTATGCTATAAAATTTATTATTAATTATAAATATAATTAATATATAGAAATCAAGCCACATATTGAAATTGTTGTAAAATCATTAGATTTAAATTTGATTTATGACATTAATTTATGTTTGAATAATAAAACTAATTTTATATTAATTAAGGTTTGAATATTTCATTTTATATCAGGTCCATACATTAAATTACATTCTATAAAGTATATTCATGGAAAATATATTAAATATAAATTAAATTAATTTAAAATTTGGCAAAATATTTAGCACTAATATCTGTCAATACATATATTTTTAATTTTTATTAATATATTAATTAAATGTAAAATTGTTTTAATAAATAACTTAAAATTTTTAATGATAAATAGAAAAATAGTATATTCCATTTAAAAATATTTCCATTTAAAAGATTTTGTTCTATTCTTTATTAATATATTATGTTTTTATTAATAACATTTTTTATAAATAATTGTGTAATCCAATTATTTTAATTTAATATATTAAAAATTTAAGTTTTTAATATAACTATATTTGGTTGTATATACAACTTTATATTGAACGTCATACATTCGCCATAATTCATTTATATAACAATATATATTATATTCTAAGTTATTATATAACTAACTATAATATAGTATCAGAATATTAAACTTTATTTCTAACATTCTCCCTAAAGCTTAAGATCATTAAAGCAAGAAAGAATGTTGTTTCTAAATTTATTCATTAAGATAGTATTCAGGTATTTAGTTAAACCATCTGATAAATCATATCCAGATTTGATATATTATAAATCAATATAATTGTTCCTTACCAGTTCTCTTATACTATGAAACATTAAATCGATATGTTTTGATTTTGGATTAATTGCTTCTTTTTCGTAATTATCAAATTGCTGCTTTATTATCAGCATTGATAGTTATATATTCAAGTTTGATTCCAAATTCTTTAAATATATTTCTATACCATAAACAATGTCTAGCATATTCAGTCATACCGTAATAATCACTCTCTGCTGTAGATACGGAAACATAATGATGAAGTTGAGAAAACCAGCTTATATGAGCTGAATTAAATAGCATTAGAAATCCAGAAGTGGATCGTTTCTTTATCATCACCAAAATCAACATCACCATATACTTTAAGGTTAATTTTATCATTATATAAAAATTTAATACTATAATTTGGATTCGTTTTTAAGTATCTAAATACTTTTATTAAATTAAACCAATCCTTGTATGTGATTTTTTTTTGTTTTTCTCAAAGCCTTACTGAAGGAATATAAAATATTAGGTCTTGTACTTAAGGATGGATAAAGCAAACTTCTAATTGCATGTTTATATTTTGTAGGATTAAAGATTTTATTTCTCAACTCTTTATAGTCAATAGGCATGGTATTTGAAACAGGACTATATTTATTTATGTCAAATTTATTTAGAATTTCTTCTAAATATTTTATTTGATGTATAAAATAACCATCGTTACATTAAACAAATTTGATAACAATTATAAAATCAATCCCACCTATATCGGTAGCTTTATAATTATTTTTGATTGATTCTTTGGCTTTCTTAATTTAGGCATCAGTTCCAGATAATATAATGTCGTCTACATATATATCTACAATACATTTTATATTATTATTGTTATCCTTTTTATATATATACACATGGTTATTAAATGAATCTTCTAAAATTTAAACTTATTAATACTTTATTAAATATTTCATTCCACATCCAACCTGATTGTTTCAAACCATATAATGCTTTATTTAATTTTCAAAAACTTTTCTATTTGAACTTTAAGGGAGCTCAATTTATATATATCATCTTTTAGTTTGGCATTTAAATATGCGGCTTTAATATCCATTTGATGAATATTAAATTTATAATGAACTGAATAGTTATAATTATTCTAGGAGTATTATAAAAATTCCAAAAAAATCGAATATAATTATGTTCTTGGTACTCACTTTTTATTTAACTATAAATATCTTAAATATATTCAGAGTTAATAAAAGGAATAATAAAAGAAAAGTTCTAAATATTTTGATAATAAATATATAAATGTTTTATTTTTTCAACTTTATTACAACATAATTCATATTTTTGAATTACTAATACACTTTTAAAATGCCATATACAATATTTAATATTTATATTAAGAAAAACTTTTTCTGCAGAATTCGATATAGATTTTTCAATATCGCAATGAAATATTTTTGGTATAGTTTCATGATTATATTTTTATTATTTATTTATTTATTTTTATTTCTTCAAATAATATTTCATAAGTTGTTTGCTTTTCATTATTTAATATAGAAAAAGAAGTAGTGTAAAAACAATTTAATTCTGTAAAATAGGTTCTAGTTATGAATACTTGATAACTAAATATAGGTATAATATAAAATGTGCCATCCACTAAAATATATTTATTTTTTAAAAATAATTCTCTTGGAATAGAGATTGAAAAACAATTAAATCATGATTTTTTAATATCAAATAATTTTCATCCCTTTTTTATTTTATAATATTTTGATTCATTGGGAATTTCATCAAATGTCGTTACTTCTTGTTACTTGGTCTAAATTAAAAAATATCTTTATAATGGTTTGATTCTCTTAAATTATTATTATCAATTATAAGAGCCAAGTAATTGTTTTAAAGTATTATTTATAATAAAAGATTTTAATCTCTTGTTATTATTTCCTGGATTATATTTAATCTTTCTTTTTGGACCTAATAAGCCAATTTATTGGTTATTACTATTTAATTTGGAATTATTATCATTATTTTTTAATACATAAGATTGTTGTTTATTTTATTTATTTATATTTGTACTTTTACTTTTGTTTTTATTTTTATTGATAGAATTAGTTTGTTTATTTTGTTCAATACGTTTAATATCCTTATTTATTTCATTTAATCTATTGATTAAAATGAGAGGTGTGCATTTCACAATAGTACATTTCACAAAATGTGGCTTAAATATTTGTAAAAAAATAAACATATAAATAAATAAATAAATAAATAAATTATATTAAATAATAATTTAATATTTTTAATAAATAAAAAAAAATAAATATGTTAAAAATGTTTTATTATTACTCTTTTATATTTTTTCTTAGCTTCTATCAATTTTTAGTTTTATTTTATTATTAAAATTTTGATAAAATAAAAAAACTATATAATATTGATATTGATATTAATAATAAAAAACTATAAACTATATAAAATATTGATATTTTATATAATATAATATTGATATTGATATTAATAAAAGAATGACTATTATCAAATGGAACAGTTTTAATTATAATTTAATTTGTAAAAAACTGAAAAATAATATCTTTTAAAATTATAATCTTACTTAAAAAGGTTAGAAAAATACTAATTTATAAAAAGTTAGTATTTTATATTATTTAAATAAATTAAACAATCATACCATAATTCAACTATATCATCATCATCGCATTCAATAAAAATTAATTTTTCTTCTTTATTTATATAACGTTCAATTAAAACCTTGATTTCATCAGTTCTATTAATGGTTTTTATTTTTCTTAACAAAAAACCTCTAATTCTCCTATCATAATCATTATACGATAAGACTTCCTCTTTCTTTAATGCTGTTATTAATTTATAAAAAGTAGGAATTTTTTGGAAAAGATTATTTAAATAATTATTAAAAGATTCTGATGTATTATTTGTAATATGTTTTATATTGTTATAATAATTCCAGTTATTTGCATTATATTTATTTAAATAGTTGATTTTAAAAAATTCTAAAAATTCTAAAAAAATATTATATTAATTTTTTTTACATGTATTTTTTATTTTTGAGTAAATGCGTGGTATATAAATAAGGTTAATAAATGGAAAAATTGAAATTGCTTTATAATAAGTATAAATTATTATTATTATCAATTTCATTAGAACATAATCTATTTTTTGTATTTCTAATGATTTTCTAAAGTGCCATACACAATATTTGAAATTTATATAAAGAAAATTTTTTTTGCTGCATTTGATATGCCTTTTTCAAAGTAACAATGAAAATTAATTGGAGAAATAACAATACTGTTACTAAATTTACTTGCATCTTTTTTTAATTCTTTAAATAATGTTTCGTAAGTGGATTGTTTTTATCTTTTAATATTGAAATGGAAGTAGTGTAAAAACTATATATTTTTTCAACATATGTTCTAGTAATGAACACTAGATAACTAAATTTTGACTCAATATAAAATGTACCATCTGTAAATATATCTTCATTATATTTTGTGAATAGTTTTGCTTGAAATGGGGATTGAAAAATTATTAAATTGGGATTTTTGAATATCATAAAATTATCACCATTTTCTGTTTTATAATATTCCGATTCTTCTGGAATTTCATTTATTTCAATTCTAATACTTTCCTCCATTTCCAATAAAATTTTTTAATAATAAATAAATTTTTTATATAGATTTTTTTTATATAGATTTTAATTGTGTCTCTAAAATGATTTTACTTTTAATATTTAAAAAATAAAATTATAATCATATATTTATTTATTTAATAATTTATTTCAAAAATGATTTTTATTATTTATTTAATTATTTATTTATTGGTTAAAAAAAATTATATAATGTAGCAATTACTTAAAAAATTTTTTAAGCCACATTGCGAAATGCACATCTGCGAAATGATACATTTTCGATTAATATTTCATCTATCTTATTTTTTAAAATTTTCTTCTTTATTTTAGTACTTACTGACTTCTTTGAAGTTGTATAATTATTTTCATCAATTCTAGAGTTAACAATATTAACCTTTTCTTTATTAGTTTTATTTAACGTATTATTATTATATTTATCAATTTTATTAAAATAATACTGTATAAGTATTTTCATTCAATGTTTTGTTTACATTGTTTACATTATTGTATTAGTTTTTTTATTATTATTATTATTATTATTATTATTATTATTATTTTTTTTTTTTTTATTTTTGGTTAATATGTAATTTATTGTTTCAGTGTTATTACAATTTTTTGATAACATTTTTTATGGTTGGTTGATGCTCTAATTATTTATGTATTAAAATGATACATATTATGTTTACTAATGCGTCTATTCAACTTATATTCTTTTTTTTTTTTTTTTTTTTTTTTTTTTTTTTTTTTATTTCTGTATCATGTTGACATGTATTCAGTTCATTACATTTGTATATTAGTCAGATTTAAGAAAATGTATATATGATTATTTTGTGAAAAAAAGAAAATATATTTGTATAAAGATATAATTTCTTTGATATTGAAATAATATGATTTCATTTACTAAGAACGCTTTTTGATTAAGATTTTAGATACATTGAAAAAATTTGTATCAATATTTTTTATTTAGGGTGATTTTATATATTCTGTTTGAATACTTGTATTTAAATTTTTTTGTGTCAGTGCATGGAAAGTATGAGACTTTTAATCTGTTAAACATAAGAAAAAGAATAAAAACGTGGTAATTATAATTAGGGTATTTATTATTTTTTGTTTTTAAGAAGATTTTTAATTAATACATTTGATTTTATATTTTTATGTCGATGATAAATAAATTCCATCAATGAAATATATTAGAAATTACGGTATCGACTATTTCTTTTGATATTTATTATAAAATTAAAATTTCATTTAAAAACAAATTATATAAAAATATAAAGAATAATAAAATTTCAATCATATCTTATATATTTTAATAAATAAATATAATTATATATTGTTAATTTTTTTTTAGATTTCTGAAAGAATATTTTTTTTTGTATTTATATAAAAATTAAATATTAAAAAAAAAAAAATTATATAATATATATAATATTATTGACTTTAAAAATTTATATAATTTTTTTATAAAAAATTAAACTTTATTTTATTATGGTTAGAAAAAATACTATTATTATTAATTTTATTTATTTTTTAATAATAGTATTTTCTAACCATAATAAAATAAATAAAATTAATAATATTATTTTTTCCTATTTTTTTTTTTTTTCTTTTTTATTAAAATTAATTTTAATTAAACTTTTAAGTAATTCTTTTTTTTTTTTTTTTTTTTTTTTTTTTTTTTTGGTATATAATATTTGAATATTATGTTATTAAATTTTAGTTTTTGATATGTGATCACTTTATTTATTTTTTTATAATTTTATTATTGTTTTAATAACTATATATTTTTAGTAATATTTTTATTATAGGATTAATTATCATAATCCTTAAATGTATATACATTAATAAAATTTAATTTAACTATATTAGTTATAATTGTAAATATATGATGTACATCATTAATACTCCTCATAATATTTTACATTATACAAAATAATGAAAAACATATTTAATTTAATAAATAAGTAAATCTTAATTATACAAGACTTAATTAAAATATTAAACTTTATTTTTAACATTCCCCCTAAAGTTTAATATTGTTTAGATCATAGAGAATATTATTTCTAAACCTGGTCATTAAAGTAGAATTTAGATATTTGGTAAATCCATCGGATAAGTTATTTTCAGATTTTATATACTTTAAATTAATATAACCTTTCTTGATTAATTCTCTTATACTGTGATATCGTAGGTCGATGTGCTTAGATTTCGGATTAATAGTTTCATTTTCGCAATTGTAAATTGCAGCTTTATTATCGGTGTTTATTGTAATAACCTCCTGCTTAAGTCCAAGTTCCTTAAATATATTTCTATACCAGAGACAGTGTTTTGCACACTCATGAATTCCATAATACTCACTTTCCGCAGTAGAAACTGAAACACAATGTTGCAGTTTGGAATACCAACTAGTAGGAGCTGAGTTTATCATCATTACAAATCCAGTAGTTGACTTTCTTGTTTCCTTATCACCACCTAAATCGGCGTCAACATAAACATTAAAATTAAAAGTATTAGTATAAGTGAATTTAATTCCATAGTTAGGATTACCTTTCAAGTATCTAAAAATTTTTAGTACATTGTACCAATCTTCGTATGTTGGATTATCGGATTTTCTGGAAGCTTTACTCACAGAAAATAATATGTCCGGTCTCGTGCTGATAGCTAGATATAACAAGGATCCTATAGCTTGCTTATATTTTGTTACATTAAATTTTTTACTCCTTAATTCAATAGACTCGATTGGTGTTGTATTTGATACTGGATTATATTTATTGATATTAAACTTATTTAAAATTTCATTAAGATATTTCTTCTGATGGATAATATAACCATCATTACATTTTACAAATTTTATACCTATAATAAAGTCTACTTCACCTACATCTGTAGCTTCAAAATTATTTTTAATTAAAGATTTTGTTTTAATTATTTCATCATCCGTTCCTGTAACAATTATATCATCCACGTAGACTGCTAGTAAACATACAATTTCGTTACTTTTATCTTTTTTAATATAGACGCATGGGTCCTTAAAAATCTTTTAAAATTTAATTTTAACAATACCTTATTTAAAGTTTCGTTCCACATTCTTCCAGACTGTTTTAACCCATATAAAGCTTTATTTAATTTACAATATCCCTTTTGTTTCATACCTTCTGGTAGCAACATATAAATATCCTCATTCAATTTGGCATTCAAGTAGGCAGCCTTAATATCCATTTGATGTATATGGAACTTTCTTTGGACTGCAATGGCAATTATGATTTTAAGTGTATCTTGTTTGAGGGTAGGTGAAAAAGTGTTTTTATAGTCAACCCCATATATCTGGCTGTAGCCCTTAGCTACTAATCTTGCTTTATATTTAACAATTTTACCTTCTGAGTTTCTTTTGTATTTAAGAACCCATCTTGTAGAAATGATATTTGCGTCTTTAGGAACTTTATTAATAATTGTAAATACCCTCATTCTCTTCATATTATTCAATTCTTCATCCACTGCTTTTAACCACATGTCTTTATCATTCATTAAAAATATTTCTTTATAATTACGTGGTTCAATAAACTTTTTGTCGTCTATTGCTAGAAGTACAGTTGTATCTAAAATATCTTTAATATTGAACGATTTCACTTTCTTTGTTGGATGATTTTTAATCATATATTCATTATTATAGCGTTTTCTACGTTTATTATTGTTTTTTCTTATATATACATTACCACTATTATTAGATTGTTTGGTATTTTGTTTATTTTTATCATTATTGTTTCGTTTATCAGCATTCTTATTATTTTCATTATTTAATTGATTAAATTTTTCACTATATTCTTTCGACTTATTTAAAAGAAATTGAACAGTTTCCTCTTTACTCTTAGCATTACTTATTCCATTAGAAATTAATTTATTTTTATTTTTATTCTTCTTAAGAGTTATCTGTTTATTTTCATTATCATTATTGATAATTGATTTTTTACTCTTATTTTGGTGTTTATTTGTTTGTTTATTTTCATTGTTTACCTTACCACCTAAATTGTTTTGGTTAAATTCTTTATTGTAATTATTGCTAAATTTTACATTCTGTATATGATAATTCACATTGGAATTATACTCATTGGCATTAGTTTGTTTATTTAAATCATTTAAATTTATTTCTTTAATTTTATTTGGTTTATATAAATTTATCTCTTTATTTATATTGTAATTATTTTCTCCAATGACGTTAGAATTATTACCAATGTTTAAATTATAATTTAAGTCACCTCTCATATAATAATTATTCATTTTATTATTATCGTTAACAATTATATTATTATTATCACTTACTTTATACACGCGTGGATTGTTATTTACATTATCGAACGAATTATGTAGGTTATTTTCTTCTAAATTATAATTATGGTTATTTATTTCATTATTCATTAATTCAGGATAATTTGAATTATTACTTACGTTTATATTTAAATTATTTTTATTTAAATTTATTTTGTTTATTTCTGTGTTTATTCCTGAATTTATTTCTGTGTTTATTCCTGAATTTATTTCTGTGTTTATTCCTGAATTTATTCCTGTGTTTCTTCCTGTATTACTTAATTTTCTTTCATAATTTAAATTAAAATTATTGTCTTTAATTAAATTTAAATTATTCGGATCATTATTATAATTATTATTAGTATTATAATTATTATTAGTATTATAATTATTGTTAGTATCAATTAAATTATCAATATTAAATTTTTCTTTATTTCCATTACAAAAATCTTTATTATTTTCTTCTTGGAAATAAATAGAATTAATATTTTTCGGATTTAAATTATTTAAATTAATTTTATTATTATTATTTAAATTTAATGATCCTTCATTAGAATTATAATGTAAATTATTTAATTGGTTGTTAGAATTGGAAATTGAAAAATTATTATTATTATTATTTTCTGAATTGCCCATATATTGAGTGGGTCCAATAGTTTTATTTTGATTTTGTAAAATTAAATTATTATGATTCATATTAATAAAATTATTATTATTTGGATGGTACATATTATTAGGATCATAATTATGATTATTGATTAGGTTATTTATTTCGGTATCGTTATTATTATTATTATTATTATTATTATTATTATTATTATTATTTATATTATAAATTTCATTATATTCACTATTATTATCATTTGTATTACTTTCATTGTCATCATTGTTAATATGATCTATTTCTTCATTTTCATAATAATTAGTGAAATTAATACTGTCTGGTGATGTTAGAGGGGCACTTATATTTGCGGGTTCATCTTCGAGGAATTCTACAGTGCGAGCTAAAACTATTTTGTTATTTTTAATGTCATATATTTTATAAGCTGTATGGTTTATTTCATCATATCCAAGGAAAATACCTGGGAGAGTTGTATTGCAGAACTTTTTCCTAAATTGTTTTGGAACAAAAAAATATACACGACACCCAAAAACTCTGAATTTATTATAATCAACTTTATCATTGTACAGAATTTCATATGGTATTTTGTTATTATTACCTTTATGGGGTAACCTGTTATGTATATAGTTTGCTGTGGTTACAGCATCTTCCCAAAATTTATGATTTAACTTTGCATCGTTTAACATAGCGTCACCATTAGATATTAATGTTCCATGAAGTCTTTCCACTCTTCCATTTTGTTGTGGATTATGAGGAATAGTATGTTCATGTATTATGCCTGTTCTTTCATAAAACTCGTTGAAATTGCTATTGAAAAATTCAGTGCCGTTATCAGTTTTAATGTATTTAATATTACAATTATCAAATAAGTTCTTAATTTGATTATACCATATAATAAAAGTTTTGAATGTTTCACTTTTTCTTTTTATAAAAAGGATCCAACTGTACCTTGAATAATCATCAAGAATAGATAAAAAATACTTATTCCCGTAAATAGAATAGTCGGGAACAAATACCAAATCCATGTGAATAAGTTCAAATGGTTTTGTCATATGATTAGTAGATGGTTTGTAAGGGAGATTCTTTAATTTCGAACAAGAACAAATTTTACACTTATGCTTTATATTTATTTTATTTAAATTATCTTTGATAGAGTCAATATTAAAATGACCCATTCTTCTATGCCAGAGATTCATATCAGAATCGTTTAAGGCATCTTGTAAACTATAACATACAACATTATTTGAGCTATTACTTATATTATTTTTGCTTGTTAGTATTTTGTAAACTTTAGATTTATTTGAGAAAGATGTATAGATTCTTTTGCCATTATTGTTATATAAAATAGCGCAGTTTTTATCGTTGTACTTATTTTTACAAAATACAGTTTTATAATTATCCTTGCTTAAATGATCTATGGAAATTAGACTTCTTTTAAATGATGGTACATAAATGACATCGTTTAAAATAATTTTGTGATTATTAATTAAACCAACATAATTACCAATGTATTTTGATTTTACCATTCCTCCATTAGCAAAATGTATATTGATACAGAAATCACGTGTATTTGTTAAAATGTTTTTATCATGGGTCATGTGATACGACGCCCCAGAGTCCAATGTCCATAAGATAATGTTGTTGTTATTTTTGTTTGTTTTATTAATTTTGTTATTATTATTTTTGTCATACTTGGCAGTATAATAACTTAAGCTCTGCCTAGTATCTTGCTTTAATGAAAATTTTTAATATTGTTTTTATTCTCTGTGTTTTCTGTTGTAACACAGTTAGATTGACCTTCTTCCCTTTCATCATTATAATCCATATTTAATGCATTACTGTAAATATCAACATATCTGTCTGATTCTTCTTCTTGGTCATTTATTTCTACATTATCGGCATGTTTTTGATATTTTATCTTTTTTTCTTTATAATGTGCTTTACCGTATTTATCGTACACCACACCTCCGTGTATTCTTCCATTTTTGAGACACTCACGTGATATATGACCAAATCCGCCACAATTATGACATCTGATATTTCTTTTACTACGCTTTCTATTTTGTTTATTTCTACTGTTACTTTCATTAGTTCTTACTTCATTATTGAATACCTTAGCCTTTTCTTGTTTAATTTTTAAAGTATTCAAAAATTTTATTCTTGGAATTGATGTTTTTAGCATATTACAACATCCATTCCAATCATTCTGAAAACCAAGTAAATTTGTTAATTGGGCAATATCGGATGGGATAGCATTATATAAATAATTGAATTTTCTTTCATCGTTCACATTTTCCCCAAGTTTCTTTAATTTGTCGAAGGTAATTTCCATGTTGGCTATAAAAATTCCTATGTCTGTGGATTTATCGTAAGTCATGTTCTCCAGCTTTTCGTTTAATTGCAACTTCATTTCTTCATTACCTTTGGTAAAAGTTTTCTTTAGCAATTTCCATATGTCGTATGCGGAACTATTCTTGAAATCTATACTTAATTTAATTTCGTTTTCTAAATTCATACTAATATATCTTTTTGCTTTGCTGTCACCAACTATCATTTTCGTTGTGACTGATTTATGGTAATAAGTATCAGTTCCTCTAATTTTCATACCCTTTAAGGATTCGAAATTTTCAGCGTTGTTGGCAATTTTCTTCATATTATCTTCGTAGATATATTGATCTAATTCATTAGCAGTTAATATTAGATCCATATCTGAAGCCCAAAGTGGATAGGTTTCCACGGTAAGTTTTTTATTACTTAAAATATTGAACGCTTTATCTTCCATTGTTTTAGAATTTTAAAATTAAGATTTAATTAAATTGAATTTTGAGATTTCGAAATTTCAATTTCTTTTTGTTTTATTAGAATGTAATTTATTTTTGATATTTATAAACTAGCTTTTATATGCTGGAGCTAATTTGAGACTCTTAATCTTTGAATATTATGTTATTAAATTTTAGTTTTTGATATGTGATCACTTTATTTATTTTTTTATAATTTTATTATTGTTTTAATAACTATATATTTTTAGTAATATTTTTATTATAGAATTAATTATCATAATCCTTAAATGTATACATTAATAAAATTTAATTTAACTATATTAGTTATAATTGTAAATATATGATGTACATCATTAATACGCCTCATAATATTTTACATTATACAAAATAATGAAAAACATATTTAATTTAATAAATAAGTAAATCTTAATTATACAAGACTTAATTAAAATATTAAACTTTATTTTTAACATAATATATATAAAATATAAAGATTAATTATATTTATTAATAATTTAGATTTTACTTATTCCAAATTTTAATTGGAGAATTTTGATAAAAAATAATAAAGAAAATATTTAAAAATATATTTTTTCGAAATTAAATATTAAATAATATTAATATTAATATAATACTTTTTTTTATTAATAAATAATAAATTATATTATAATAATAAATTTAATATTGTTATTATTTAATTCCTTCTAACAATATAATTAAAATTTATATACTTAATAATATAGTATTAACAATTTTAATAATGATTTTAAACAAATAATATCAATTTAAATAATTTTAAAAATAATATTATTCCAATAAATATATATTATTTCATTTAGTATACCATATTATTATATGGTAATATTTAGTAATATTTAATTATGAAAAGATATTTCTTATTTTATTTATTTAATAATTTTTTTATTAAAAAAAGTAATACATATTTAAAATAAATATTTAATATTATAAAAGTTTTTTATTTAATAATAATTTTAATTATTTAATTTATTAATAATCACTATAATATTTATGGATAAAATAGTATAAAATACTGTATAGGGAAAAACTATTAAAAATTTATTATTTATTTATAATTAGAATTGTTATAAATTTTGTAAAAAACAATTATTCTATATTTACATTATATAAGTTTAATTTATACATAATATTTTATAATTCTTTAAATTATTAAAGGTATATATTATTATTATCACCTATTTATTTATAGTTATATAATTATATAAAAAATAAAAGTTATTTTATATATAATATCCTTATTCAATAAATTTTTTTAATTGAATATTACAAATGTCATGGTGATATCCAATATCATTTACATTTCTAATTATCCTTGAAGATTTCTTCTTGTAGTCTTAGAACAGTTAAAAAAAGTATTTTTAACACAGTTTGAATTATTAATAGAAGTTTAACCTTTCCTTTTTTCCTTTAACTTTATAAAGTATATATATTTATATTTTTTTGAATATAATGTTTGATACTAGCAATAATAATAATAATATATTTTAAAATATCCAAAAGTAAATCTGCACTTTATATATTTTTTGATTTATCATAATAAATAATATAATTTTATGATAAAACAAAAATAATTTTGATAATTAATGATTGTAATATAAAATAAAGAAGTGTTTTGTTTTTATTATTTTATCATTATTCTTATTGTATGACTTCTTATAGTATATTATATATAGGAGTTTTCAAAAATAAAATAAATCATTAAAACAAAGCTATAATGTTAATATTTTTGTTCTAAATATAAATTACATATAATATTAAAATTACATATTATTTCATAATTTAATACGCAATAATTTTTATTATTAATTATATATATGTATTGTTCCTTAAAAGATATTAAACAAAATTACACATTTTCCTTTGGATTATAATTTATTTAATTTTTTTTTATATATATGAGTACAAAATATATTAATAAATAATATTAATTATCATATATTTTACGATATGATATATTAAATGATAATTGTATTATCAATAATGATTAAGAATTAATATTAAATCAATTAATTACAAAAGTACCAAATGATATTAGAAGGAAAAATAATTTTTATTATCAAACGATTTTTTTTTATTAATATATTCATGTAAAATATGTGATCAATAATAATAATAAGCCACATATTATGTTAACTATAAATACCATAAAAATGTATATTATTATGATATATATCCTATTCTAATATTTTCATATAATAAGAGATTCTTATTTCTAAAAATTTTATATCATTTATTATGTTATTATTTTTTACTTAAAAATATTTATTATTATTATTTAATATTTAATATTTATTATTTAATATTGATTACTTTGTTTTTAATATCAAATATTTAATAGTGATTATGTAATTTTACTAATAGTCATTTATTCTTTATTTGTTTATTTATATTAATTATAAATTTATTAATTTATTATTCACTTATTTATTGTATTTATCAATTCAAAATTATTTCATTCATTTAAATAATTAAAAAGTTATAATGTGTTTATTATTTTTTATTAATAATATTTGTCAACCTTCAGAATAATTTTTTCTATTCAGTAGTATATACTATTAGAAATTACTAATATTTTATATTTAAAAATATATATATATATATATATGTTTTGTAAGTGATAATGACATTGATTAATAATAACTATTTATTTATATTATTTATTATCTATTATTTATTATTCAATTACTTATTTATTTATTTATTATCCATTCATTATTCATTTATTAGTTATTATTTTTTTTAATAACAGGTCAGTTAATTTGGTTTTATAATTATATCAAATTTATCAATATGTTTTATGATAGAGTTACTAAAGAATTACTAATGTATAATTCAATATACAAATTACATGTATTTATAAGAATAAATGTGGCTTTTACATTTACTTTAATACAATATGTGTTAATACATTATAAATACATTTTACACTTATTTCATATGTTTCAAATATTTTAACATTCTCCCTCAAACCTAATTATTCTGAAAGAATAATTTGGTTTGCTGGCGAATATGTGTATTAAATTATAGCATCTTTAATAGAAAACCAAGATCCATGCTTGAATAATTATGAAGCCTTTGTTGGAAGACTTAAAGCTATGTTTGGGAACAATGATGCTACCTTCGTAGCAAATCAAAAGTTACGAACAATAAAACAAAAGCGACTTGGAGATATAAGAAGCTATATTTTGGAATTCAACAAGTATGCTGATGAGTCTTCTTGGAATGAAGAAGCTAAAATGGATGCATTCATTGCTGGTCTACAGGATCAAATAGCTACCAAGATACTTGAAATGTTCCCTGGACCACAAACTCTTTTTGCCCTACAAACAATTGCTGCTAGACTTGATTCTCGACTTGCAACTAGGAGGCAATTTTTCAATCATCAAAATCATTCAAATAATAATAACAATAACAGAAGACCTCCACCCAAAGGAAAACCAAAATTTCAAACTCGCAGTTCATTATCGAAAGAAGAAAAAGATAGAAGAAGAAAAGAAAATCAATGCATGTACTGTGGTTCTTCTGAACATTCACATAACAACTGTCCTTTAAGAAATAAATTTAAAAGCTCTTCAAGCAATGTTCATATCAGCAATCTAGAACCTAAAACTATTACTAGACCAAGGATTTCCGATCTCCCAAATGTAAACCTTCCAATATATGAATTTACTATTAAAGTTAATAATTCTAAAACAAAAACTAAAATTCACCTTGATTCAGGATCTCAACTAAACCTAATTGATGTCTATTTTGTTAAAGAAAATAATATTCCTTATTCTTCTCAATCTGACTTTCCTAGAGTCTCTGGAATCAGAGGCAATCAACAAATATTAGGAAAAACTTCATCAATTTCTATTCAGCATGAAAACCATATTTGCAAAACTAAATTTTATGTAGTTGACCTTCCATCATATTGTGCTATTCTTGGAACTGAATGGCTTATTACTCATAATCCTACTATAGACTTTACTTCTAATAAACTTTCTTTTAAATCAAATCATTGTATTGCTAACTGTCTTGTTATTCCATCAAATTTTACTGTTTCTATTTGTACTGAAGAACATAACACAAGTAAAAACGAAGAACATAATGAAACTAATGAAATAAATAATGATATTCAAAAAATACTACCTGCAAAACTTCTTCTATACAAGGATGTATTTGACGAAAAATCTGCTAATAAATTACCACCTCATCGTCCTTATGATTGCGAAATTATACTTAAGCCAAACGCAAAACTTCATTATGGCCCTATTTATCCCCTAACAGAAAAAGAATCTCTAGCCTTAAAGAAATATATTAAAGAAAATGAAGACAAAAAATTTATTAGAAATTCCAAATCTCCATCTGCTGCTTCTGTTTTCTTTGTTCCTAAAAAAGACGTGAATGATCTTAGGCTAGTTGTAGACTATCGACTTTTAAACGAAGTTACTATCCGTGATTCATATCCTCTTCCACTAATTAATGATATGTTAGAAAACCTTAGTAAAGGTAAAGTTTTCTCTAAATTAGATCTTCGATCAGCATATAATTTGATAAGGATCAAAGAAGGTGATGAATATAAATCAGCATTCACATGCAAATATGGTCACTATGAGTATTTAGTCATGCCTTTTGGCTTAAAAAATGCCCAGCAGTTTTTCAACATTTCATTAACGACATATTTGAAGACATTATTGGTTCTTTCGTTTATTGCTATATTGATGATATAATTATTTTTTCTCCCGACATGGATACTCAATTTCAACATCTTATTGAAGTTTTAAAAAGACTAAGAAAAGCTGGTTTATATTCAAAATTGGAAAAATGTGAATTTTGCGTACCATTTCTTGACTTTCTTGGTTACAGAATTTCTTCTGAAGGCATCTTTATGGATCCTAAAAAAGTCTCTTCTATTCTTGAATGGCCTATTCCTCAAAATATAAAAGAACTTCAATCCTTCATTGGCATTGCTAATTATTATAGACGTTTTATCCCTGGATTCTCCAAAATAACTTATCATCTTAACTCTTTTCTGAAGAAAAATACAAAATTCATCATATCCTCTGAAGTTCAAGAAGCTTTTAATACATTAAAATCTAAGTTCTCTTCTGCCCCAGTTTTAGTTTATCCCAACCGTGATCTTCCTTTCCTTATCGAAACTGATAGTAGCAATTTCGCTATAGGTGCCATTCTATCTCAAAAGTCATCTAATGATGAAAAAATCCATCCTGTCTCATTCTTTTCTAGATCACTTACCTCTGCCGAACGTAATTATCCTATCTACGATAAAGAACCTTTAGCCATCGTAGAAGCTCTTGAACAATGGAGACATTTGCTCAAAGGCACCTCTATTCCTTTCACTATTTTCTCTGATCATCGTAATCTACTATATCAAAAGAAACCAGAAAAAATGTCACAACGTTTGGCCCGCTGGGCTCTATTCCTTTCTGAATTTAATTTTAAGATTGTTTATCGTGCTGGTTCCGCTAATGGTAAACCTGATGCTCTTTCTCGTGGCCTTGACTATGCTTCAATCATTGATGATCCTTCTTCTGGTGATGTTCCGTTTACTGTTCTTAGTCCGGAAAACTTTTGTGCTATTACTTCTTTTGTTTCTTTCTTCAATGATCAAATTTTAAATGAATGTAAAAATGATGAATTCTATTCTGATATCTGTAATAAATTAACTTCTGGAGATTCAAGCAATTCCAATCTAAAACACTTCTCCATTAGTAACAGTTTTCTTTTATTCAATAATAAAATTTATGTTCCCCCAAAGTGCCGTCCTACCATTCTTAGTATTTGCCATGATTCTCCCTCTGCTGGTCATTTTGGAATTAGAAAAACTTCTTCTCTAATTTTTCGTGACTTTTGGTGGCCTTCTCTCTACTCTGACGTCAAAGATTACATTCGTTCTTGCGATACTTGTTCCCGTTCTAAAGATTTTAAACATAAACCTTATGGTTTCCTTCAATCACTCGAAATCCCTTCTAAGCCTTGGTCCTCTCTTTCTATGGACTTTATTACTGACCTTCCTTCTTCTGATGGTTTTACTTGTATCTTTGTGGTGATTGACCGCTTCACGAAAATGTGTCATTTCATTCCTTTCCCTAAAGTTCCTTCTGCTTCAGACACTGCTTCATCTTTTATGAATAATATCTTTCGACTTCATGGACTACCCTGTGAAATTATTTCTGATAGAGGTACTCAATTTACCTCTAAATTTTGGTCTGCAATTTGTAAGTCTCTTCGAATCAATATGAAATTTGCTTCTCCCTTTCACCATCAAACCAATGGTTTAACGGAGAGGGTGAACTCCGTTATTGAACAATATCTAAGATGCTATACTAATTTTTGTAGTTCTGACTGGTCAAAATATTTATTCCTTGCAGAATTTAGTTATAACAATGCGGTACAAGAATCGATTAAACATTCCCCATTCTTTGCAAACTATGGCTATAATCCAAGACATTCACCTGCAATTCCCAGTAGTTCAAATGTACCACGAGCTGATGAAATAATTAAAGATTTCTCAGAACTAGTCAAACAACTTAAAGAAAACTTGAAGGAAGCAAGTAAGAAACAAGAACAATTCGCAAACAAACATCGATCCGAAGCACCAGATTTCAAACCTGGTGATAAAGTATGGTTGAACAGTTCACTTGTAATACATAAAGGAAATAAAAAATTAAAACCTAGAAAACTTGGTCCTTTTAAGATTCTTAAGAAAATTTCACCAGTATCTTATCAATTAGAATTACCAACCAATTTAAGAATACATTCCATCATTCACGTATCAGAACTTGAACCCTATTATGAAGACAATTTTGGAAGAGAAAAAGAACCACCACCACCAATAATTATAAATGAGGAAGAGGAATATGAAGTAGAAGAAATTCTTGATAAAAGAAAACATTATGGAAAAACACAATATCTTATAAAATGGAAAGGATATCCATTATTGGATGCATCTTGGGAACCTGAAAGCAATCTTAATTGCTCTAATCTTATTAAAAAGTTCAATGAAAATAATTAATTACTCTTAATATCTTTATTAATATCAATATTATTATTATTACTTAAAGTTTATTATCTTTACTTTATAATTAAAAAAACATGTATCTTAGATAGTTTCTCTTTATATACTTTATTTTTAAATTTAAATATTTCATGTATTTTATTATTAAGATGTATTTGAAAACTTACTCATATATAATTCTTTGATTTAAAATTAATTCAATATATTATTATCTTAGTTTTGTTTATTTTATTATTTTAAAAAAAATCAAATTTAAGATTCGTCTGGCATCCGAATCCCTGAGGAGGACCATGTTGTAAAATAAACTAATAGCTTAGGTCGGCGTGGACAGACTATCTTATTTTACACAATTTTATTATATCAGCACTATAATTAATTATTAACTAAAACACTAAAACTAAAAGCTAATTTAATTTTTTGTTTTATAAAAATTCTTTTATTAATATTTCTTATTTATTAAATTTAACTATACTATAAATCAACAATCACTTAACTGGGTACCGTATGGTCCTTTACCGGAATGCCTACTAGCAGTTAAGTTTTTTAAAATAAAATTTAAAATAAAATTTGTTTTATAAAAAAAATAACTATTCTAATAATAGTTATAATACTAATTAATAAAATATAAAATTTATAATAGTTATACTATACTATGCTATACTATACTATACTTTTCTATACTATACTATGCTATACTATACTATGCTATACTATTTTCCAACTATCGTTCAATAGTTGAAAATTAACTCTTTTTATACTTTTTGAAAATTAAAATTTAAATTGAATAAATTGTAATAAACTAACTAAAATATTATTATATATTTGTAATTACATTTAATAATAAATTACATGAAATTTTATGAATTATTTTAATATAAAAACTATTTAAAACTATCTAATATTTCTAAAATAAATAAACAAAACGGCAAGTTTTTGTAAACAAACGGAAAAGGCAATTTTTCTTTGATTATTTTAATTTAACTAATTTATGACTAATTATTTTTAATTTACAAAGTTTCATGACTAATTATTTTTAATTTACAAAGTTTCATGATTCAAAGTGAGTAATAATGATGTAAATTCTCCAAATAATTTAGTCATACATTTTTGAGGAAATTATTTAAATTAATAATTTGGAATACATTTAAATTTATATTAAAAATTTGGAAAACATTTTTATCCACAATAATTTACATTACATTACATTTAAATACGTATTCAAATTATTAAATATTTTACACATGTAACGAATACTGAATGATACGGGCTGGGGTTGAAACACTAAGATATTCAAAACAAAAAAAATAAATATTAACACATAACTATAAAAATAAATTTGGAAACAAGAAAAAAAATAAAATTTTAAAATATTCTTTATTAAATTTAAAATTAAAATTATTTGTTCCAAGTATTAAAAAGAAAGAAATTTATTCTTCTTTTTATACTTTTATTTTAATACATTTTATTTATTATTAATATATTCTTTATAAAAAAAACTATTATAACTATTTTATTTTAATTTTTAACTATTATTTTAAATTATTTTTTAAAAAAAAAAAAAAATAACATTTATTAAATTAAAATATAAAAATTAATTTAGAGATTGATTCACGAAGGGCATTCCGGGCGGTAGTTTCTTCTTGATATTGTTTTTCAGAGAGAGAATTATACAGATTTGATATTTTCTGTATTTTAGATCATTTTTATTATTGGAATTCTTTTGTATTTTAGTTCATTTTTATTTTAATAAAGATTTAATTTATTTTTAATTTTTGTTTTATTTTTAGTTTATTTCAAAGGTTTAGAAAATATTATACAGAAACTTATAATTCTGTATTTTATATCAAATTTTTATTGAAATAGGTTTTTATTATTCTTAATATAAAAATAAGAATTAGTAATGATTTAAATATTATATAATTTTTAATAAGAATATTTAGTAATAATTTTTATTATATTTAATATTAATAAAATATTTAATAATTATTTTTATTATATTTGATATTAATAAAAGATTTTAATAAGAATATTTAATAATAATTTTTATTATATTTGATATTAATAAAAGAATATTTAATAAGAATATTTAATAATAATTTTTATTATATTTAATATTAATAAAAGATTTTTATTAGAATATTTAATAATAATTTTTATTATATTTGATATTAATAAAAGAAATTTATAAGAATATTTAATTATAATTTTTATTATATTTAATATTAATAAAAGATTTTAATAAGAATATTTAATAATAATTTTTATTATATTTGATATTAATAAAGGATTTTAATAAGAATATTTAATAATAATTTTTATTATATTTAATATTAATAAAAAAAATTTATAAGAATATTTAATTATAATTTTTATTATATTTAATATTAATAAAAGAAATTTATAAGAATATTTAATAATAATTTTTATTATATTTAATATTAATAAAAGAAATTTATTAGAATATTTAATAATAATTTTTATTATATTTAATATTTATAAAAGAATTTTATAAGAATATTTAATAATAATTTTTATTATATTTAATATTAATAAAAGAAATTTATAAGAATATTTAATAATAATTTTTATTATATTTAATATTAATAAAAGAAATTTATTAGAATATTTAATAATTTTTATTATATTTAATATTAATAAAAAAAATTTATAAGAATATTTAATAATTTTTATTATATTTGATATTAATAAAAGAAATTTATAAGAATATTTAATAATAATTTTTATTATATTTAATATTAATAAAAGAAATTTATAAGAATATTTAATAATAATTTTTATTATATTTAATATTAATAAAAGAAATTTATAAGAATATTTAATAATAATTTTTATTATATTTAATATTAATAAAAGAAATTTATAAGAATATTTAATAATAATTTTTATTATATTTAATATTAATAAAAGAAATTTATTAGAATATTTAATAATTTTTATTATATTTAATATTAATAAAAAAAATTTATAAGAATATTTAATAATTTTTATTATATTTGATATTAATAAAAGAAATTTATAAGAATATTTAATAATAATTTTTATTATATTTAATATTAATAAAAGAAATTTATAAGAATATTTAATAATAATTTTTATTATATTTAATATTAATAAAAGAAATTTATAAGAATATTTAATAATAATTTTTATTATATTTAATATTAATAAAAGAATTTTATAAGAATATTTAATAATAATTTATATTATATTTGATATTAATAAAAGAATTTTATAAGAATATTTAATAATAATTTATATTATATTTGATATTAATAAAAGATTTTAATAAGAATATTTAATAATAATTTTATTTTATTATTAAGAGTATTTAATAGGAAATACAAGGTATTTAGTGACACCCCGTATCATGAATGGTACAGAATTGAAGATTATTGAAAAAAAAAATAATATATTCTAATAATTAAAAATCTAATTTTTCACTAACAAAATAAATATTATTTTAACTATTCTAATATAAATAACTTAAATAAATATTTTAATAAAATTTATCTCTTAATTAAAACTAAATTACCTAACAAATTTAAATATTTAAACTAACCAAAATTATTTTTATCCTTAACTATAATAAAACACAAAAACAAAACTAATCGATTTAACTAGAGAACAATTTAATTTTATTTAATTATTTATTTAATTATTTATTTATACTAATACTAAATATTTATTATTTCATTCTCGAAAAATTAAAAGAAAAATATAAAAATAAAGTTGAAAGAAGAGGAAGAACTAAAGTATTGCTTTACTTTGTTCTTTTTATACCTTTAAAACATTTATTTGATTGGAGTAAAAATAAAAATATAAAATATAATGAAAATATAATAACAAAAATATAATAATTTTATAATAATAAAATATAATAAAATATAATTTTAATATAATATTTAATATAAGATAATAATAAAAATATAATAAAGTATAATAAAAATTTTATAATAAAAATATAAAATAATAATAAATATAATTTTAATTATTTATAATAAAATATCTAATTGTTTACTATTACAATATTAAATAAATACAATTAATACATTATTTTAAATAATTTAGTTATTTATACATATTTAATTTCCTTATTATATATTTTAATACTTTAGTATTTTATTCTTTTTTATTTATTAATTAATCTTAATAGTTTATTTAATTTATTATTTATTTTTTATTTATTATTTGTATCGTAACATGAAATGATATGGGCACAGATCACACACAATATTTTAAAAACACAATATTAAATATTATAAATAAATTTTTATTAGTTTAAAAAGGTATTTTATAAATTTTTATTTTATTTTATTGTCCCCCTTTTCAAAAGAAAGAAAATTTCTTCCTTTTATAGTTTTTTACATGAATCTTGAATTGAACATTAACATATACATTTATTTATATTATTCTATTATGAATGTTATTTTAATATTAATATATTTTAAAATTAACCTATTCTAAAGTATCTATTTTAAAATATAGTTGTATAATTATTAATGATTTATTTATATTTAAAATTTTAACTATCTATTCTAATAATGTTTTAATTTATCAATTAATATATAATTTAATATTCTTGTAAATTACTAATATTATATTCTCATAAAGTTTATTATTGTAAAAAGAATACAGAAAATAATAATCTATTTTAGAGAAAACAATAAAAATAATAGTTAGTATTGTCAATCGATTTAATTTTATACAGAATTAAATATTTCTGTATTTATTTTATTAAAAACAATTTATAGATAATTATTTTTATTATAAATAATTTTATTATAAATAATTCTTTTTTTTATTATATCTATTTTAATTTTAAATAATTTCATTATTATGAACATTTTATATTTTTTTCTTTTTATCGTTCTTATATATGCTTATTTGAGGTAAATAAGCTAGTTCCGGATCAGAAATTGACAAACGATTCTATTATCTTAATTTGAAGTTAATACTTCAAAAGTGATAATAGATGTATCAAGTTTGATTTAATATAACATTTAATATAAATGAATTTGTTTTATTATTATTAATAATTAAGTTATTATTATTCTAGTTTAACACTGAATTGTTATTAATTTTTCAAAATTATACATTTCTTTTGTGTTTAGAATTAATTTTTATTATTATATTTATTAATTTTTATTATTATTTATTAATTTTTATTATTATTTATTAATTTTTATTATTATTTATTAATTTTTATTATTATTTATTAATTTTTATTATTATTTATTAATATAATATTTGGTTATTATTTTTTTTATTACATTTCTAATAACAACGAGAAATTAATTTTATAAAATATTTACAAGTATTTATATTTTTACAATAATTTAAAGTATTTACAATTTTTAATAATAAAACAATTAAGAATAATTATATTTATAAAAATAAACAATAAAATAAACAAATAAACAATTAATACAAGAATTATTATAAACAAAGAATTCAAAATAATAAAAAAAAAGAGAAAATTGTTTACAAACTATTTACTTTTAATTAAAAAGAGAAATTAATTAACATTAGTATTTCATTATTTTAAAAATTAAAATAGAATTAAAGTATAATTTCGAGTTTTAGAATTTAATTAAAATAAATCTTTTTATTATGATTTTAATTTCAAATTTTAATTTATTAATTTGTTGTTGAATAGGTTAGATATTATTCAAGCTTTCTAATAATTTTATGCTTAAGAATTCCAATCTGTATCAAAATTGGTACAGATAGCACGAATTTCTGGAATTTAATTGTAATTTAATTAATATTATTAATAATAATTATTCTCTCAAATATTTAAATTCTTAAGTAAATTTTTATTTATTAAAAATTATTAATTTCAATTATTTTTATTTTAAATGTTAAATCTCACACATTCGGAATCTCAATTTCACTAGATTCCGATTTTGATCAACTTTTAAATATTTTTATATTTGACAAAAACTACTTTATTAATTTTCTTTATTTACTACATATTTAAAATACATCTTACATTACAATTTTCATTTAACTATATTTAGTTTAATTTATTTCTATTTTTACAATTTTGTTATTAATTAAATTTTTTTATATAATTTTAAATTTTAAATTTTTCATTTGGTCTTGTACCAAGACCTCCCTCCTAAGCTTAGACTTCGTCCCTTGAAGTCTATTTAGTGAAATAGGGAACTATATTCTTCTTATGAACATTTCTGTTCATTATCTCGCCAGTTTCAGGGTCACATAAGGTGACTGTGTTAAATTCCGTCTTTACAACCTTGAGAGGACCTAAGAAGAAAGGATCTAACTTCTTTCGATTTAGATAGCGGACTAGTACAAGGTCACCGCTTCGATAATTATTCTTCATTCGTTTAACTTGTTGTCTTCTATCCTTCCATAAGGCATTGGCATGTTCGATATTTTCTATGGCCTCTTGAATCCATTTCCGATGTTTAATAAATTTTCTAAGTAGGAATTCTTCTTGACTTTCTCCAGGACTCTTCCTATCAATGTTCACCAAAAGTTCGAATGGTTGTTTTTCACGTCTTCCATACATTAACTCAAAGCTAAAGAATCCAGTCTTTTCACTTTTCACCGTTCTCAAAGCCCATAGAGCGGAAGGAAGTAATTCATCCCATTGTCTTTCTTTTTCACTTAATAATCTTAGGTATTTACCTATTTCTTTGTTGCGGTTTTCTACTTTACCATTAGTCTCGGGGTGATAAGGGGTAGCTGGTAACATATAAATTCCATATATGTCGAGAAATCCTTTTGTTTGTGCTGAAATGAATTGAGGACCGTTGTCTGTGATTAATAACTCTGGTATACCATGGCGACTAAATACGGTAGATAGAAACTTAATAATATCTTTTGATTCTATTCTTTTAAGAGGTTCGACCTCGACCCAACCAGTGAAATAGTCTATAAGAACTACTATATATTGATTATTATTATTTGTAACATACAAGGGACCTATTAAATCAAGACCAACTCTGACGAATGGAGCTTCAGCCGGAGTCGCATAGTTTTCAGAATTCTTTGGAAAGGGGCGTGGGCGAAATAATTGACATTTAGGACAAGTTTTCACCATTAAATTAACATCTTTTGTCATGTTCTCCCAGTAGTAATCTCTTCTTAAACGGTCATAAGTTTTTAGAAAGCCCGCATGTTCAACCTGATGAGCCTCTAAAAGCAGTTTATTTTTATGAACTTCATTCTTGATAACTTTTCTCAGATTTGTACCCTCCTTATAATATTCTTGGCCATCAATTTGAATAAATTTTGAATTTATATAGTTATCCATTAAAGGGGTAGCAGAGGAAACTCGCACTTCTTCTGAATCCTTTGTACGTGGTAGTCTAGAGAGTGAATCTGCAATTACATTCTTCTTTCCTTCTTCGTATTGTACCTTAATTTTTAATTGACTAAATTCTAGGATCCAATTAGTTAATTGTCTGTCAGTGGGTTCTTTATTTTTGAATAATCCCACTAAAGGTTTATGATCCGTGTAGAGGATCGTTTCAAAATCATTACCTGTTATATACGACTTAAATTTCATAACGCAGAAAAAGGCAGCAGCACCTTCAAGTTTGGTTACAGAATAGTTTTTCTCTTCTTTTTTTAATGTTCGGCTAACATAGTGAACTGGGAACTCCTTTTCCTCATGGATTTGTAACAGAACTCCTCCGAAGCCTTCGTAAGAAGCATCAGTTCTTACAATAAATGGTTTCGAAAAATCAGGAAACTTCAGTATTGGGAAATTGATAATACAATCCTTTAGTTTTTCGAAGCTCGTTTGACAGTCTTGACTCCAAATGAATTCCTGATTTTTCTTTAGAAGCTGATACAAACAATGGGCAATCTTCGCAAAGTTTGTAATGAATTTACGGTAGTATCCTACCGTCCCTAAGAATGATCTAAGACTTGACACATCTTTGGGTCTATCCCAATATTTGATAGCCTCTATTTTCCCTTCAGTGGGTTTAATGCCATCTACTGTCAGTAAATGACCTAAGACTTCAACTTCCTTCATAAAGAAGTTGCATTTTTCAATATTGATTTTCAAACCATTAGATTTTATAATTTGAAATACTTCTTTAATGTACTCAAGATGTTGTTCTTCACTAGGAGAGAAAATTACTAGATCATCAAGGTAGACAAACATGCACTTACCGATCAGTGGGAAAAAGATGCGATTCATCTCCCGCTGGAAGGTCGCAGGAGCGTTGGTAAGACCAAAGGGCATTACAACAAAATTATAGTTTCCAAACATTGTTGTGAAGCTGGTCTTTTCGATATCTTCTTCGTTCATGGGTATCTGATGATACCCAGAAAAAAGGTCTAAAGTAGTGATAGCTTTTATATCTCCACCTATAGAAAACAAAATCTCGTCAATGAGAGGGAGCGCATAAGAGTCCTTTGTAGTCATTTCGTTTAACTTCCGGTAGTCTATAGAAAGCCTCCATTTTCCATTTTTCTTAGGGATAAGGATAACAGGAGAGGACCATGAAGAGTGAGACGGAACAATAAGTTTCTTGTTAATTAGCTTAATTAACTCTTCTTTGAGAATATCAGCCTTAGCCTTCGAAAGTCGATAAGTACGTTGCTTTATTGGTTGGCTTCCTGCTTTTAGATGAATTGAATGAGGAAGCAAAATTGTTTTTGACAGGTCATCTGTACCCAAGGCAATGATATCGTCGTAAGAGCTTAGTATTTTTCTTATCTTTTTAAGAAATTTCTCATCACAGATACCAATGCTTTTGTCGTATATCCTATTGAGGGTTTCACTCCTAGATTCCTCCTCGCCAATATTATAGACTAAGATTTCAGAATCACAGTTATCAACAATAGAATGAGGGCTAATCGAAGTAGAAAGGGTTGTAAAGGTAGTGATTTCAACACTATCATCATCCATTACTATTTGATGATAACCGGAATAAAGATCTAATGTTGAGAAGATTTTTGCTCCATCTAAGCTATCAAAAATTTCCTCAATATTTGGTAAAGAATAAGAATCCTTCTTAGTTGCTTCATTTACTTTCCTATAGTCAATACACAGGCGCCATTTACCGTTCTTTTTAGGCACAAGTACTACTGGTGATGACCATTCTGAACATGAGGGTTCAATTAATCGTTTATATATGAGTTTGGTTAATTCTTCTTTTAAGATATCTGTTTTTAATTTACTAAGTCGATAAAATTTTTGTTTAATAGGTTTAACTCCTTCCTTAAGAATAATTTTGTGTGGTGATAAATCTGAAGGTGTTAATTCTTCAGAAGAAGTTGCAATTATATCAATATATTCTTCAAGTAATTTAGTAATAGCTTCTCTATAATTTGAATTAATTGTACTTTGAAAAACTGTGTCATATATATATTTTATGGGTAGTAATCCTTCAATCGTTTTCAATTGTTGCTTAGCTTCTTGGTGATTCAATGCTTTGATTACACATAATAATTTTTCTTCGTCATCATATTCATTATTAATAGGTGCAATTTCTTCAATTAAACCTTGATCATTAAATCGACAAAGACTATATCTAATTGGATGTATAAATAACTGGTTATCAATTTGAGTTTTGAGGTTGATTAATATATCATAGAATGGATCCTTCTTGTCTATAATTCTACACGTAACAAGTAGTTCTAGTTCATTAATTTTTACGGGAACTTTGATTAACACATCTTCTGAGTAATCATCATTCATCGTTGCTAAACGTATTCGTCCTGCACTAACTCCTATAGGTTCATACTGATAAGGTAATTTATCTAAAAATTGCTTTGTGATAATACTTAAGTTGCTACATGAATCTATTAAAGCCTTACCACGAACTCCATCTACTATTACATCAACCATAGCAATATCATCTTCTTGTGGTTCATGATGTTTACTTTTATATGTATGATCTATATTGTTCGTTATTATTGTAGTAGCACACATATTATCCACTGCACCTGAAATTTTAGTATTATTCTTTTCTAATTTAAGTCCTTGCGATACTTGAGACCGTATCTTTGGAGCAACGTCCAATAATTGTCCAAATGTAATATTGAAATTACTGGAGTTTAAATCTTTGATCACGTCATAACTATCACAATCAGTTTGCATTTGCATTCTTCTTGGAATTCTAGTTGGCATAATTTCAGTTGACTTTTCTGATGATTTTTCTTGAATTAATTTATTTAAAGTTTGTTTAGAATTATTTCCTTCCTGAGAAGTTTCTTCATTAATAATATTAACATTACTATTTTTATTATTTTCCACAGAAGTACTAGTACTAGCTCTTTCCTTATCTCTTAGCTCTTTCTCAATCCTCTTTTCTTTCTCTATTCTGGGTTGAGCCATAATCGAAGGATGTAATTGAGTTGTTGGCTTTTTGACTGGTCGCGATGTTCCCCTTAATTGATTTTCTTTTTGTTTTCGTAAACCTGGAGTAACTATTGGCTTAGGATCATCTCTTAGACTACGGTGAACCCTCTTTCCTCTTTGGTCACTAGTCTCTTCATCTTTAGGATTTGCCTTTCTCTTTATAACGTTTACTAAGTAATCCAATTCTTTGGAACCATCCGACTCATCATCAAAATCTTCGTAATAATCCGTAGTAGTACCTTCTTGGAAATCAGCAATTTCTTCATAATCATCATCATCTTTTAAGTCAACTGTTTTGGGACGATGGCAGACTGAAGCAATTTCTTTGACAATGGGAGTGCTTCTACTCCCTTTTAGTGGTTTAAATGATTTTCATAAAACTTCTTGCTGTTATTTTCCAATATAGAATTTAATTTAGGACAGTTTCGTTTGGTATGTCCTTCATTGCTACAAAACCAGCAAGTACTAATTTTCATTTCTTTCATCTTGTTAGTGAGATTTTCTATAGATACATTTTTGTGGGTTTTTGGTTTGTTAAAATCATTTGAAATGTTCTTATTAAAATTACTTTTAGAGTTAAGGAGATTGTAACGAGTCTTATCATAATATTCAGTACTATTTTTAATAGATAAACGATCAACTTTTTCAGCTATAGCGAATGCTTTAGTAATAGAAATATTGTCTTTAAGCATAACCTTTCTCCATGCGTCAGGATTATTGGTTAAGGAATCTGCATAATCTAAAACACTAATTTTTCTTCTTCTCTTTTTATCCAATTTATGGTACAAAGATCTATAACGGACATTAAAATCTTTAACTTTCTCGTTCTTCTTTATTTTCATGGAACGCAATTCTCGTAACAAGTTGGTTTGATCTTCTTTAAGTCCATAGAAAGTCTTCAGATGATTTATGATTTCATCAAGGCTTGGGTAGGTGGTAGTAGATTCACTTTCTTCATCATCTTCTCCTTCACTATCGCTATCGAAATCAGAATCTTCATCTTCAGTAAGGTCATTTCCATCTTCTAGTTCTTGGATAATTTCTCTTGGTTCTCCAGAAGCCGTTAATATACAAGCAGTAAAAATAGTTTCAGGATCCTTGATATGTTGGTATTTTATCCATGCTTTTAACTCATTTGCCCAGGAGTTGATGTCAAGGTTTTGTTTAGTAAGCTTTTCAAAATCTTTTAATTCTTTCTTTAATTCTCTGAAGCTAAGCTTACTTTCTGGAGTACTCTCTGTTGGAGTACTGGAAGTACTGGATGTTCTCATAAAATAAAATTTATTGTATCTATAGAATGCTAAACCTCGTAATGTATAAATTGTTATAAAAAAGTAAAAATAAAAAAAATTAAAAAAAATAAATCTTTTAACTAATAAAATTATTAATTATTTATTATTATTAATCACTTATTAAATTATAATAATCGTGCAATCTGATAGTACACACTGTCTGACGTGCAGCTTACCTCTTGAAAGGTGTCATGCCACGCGTGTTCCACGGTTACTATTTTCAATATAAAAAATAGCAGTCCAGAGCCTACTAGCCCAATTACTATGTAGGATAAACTTAACCCGGAAATCTATGCACGAATATTAGTTTAATTTAATATTAATTAATATTTTTAACAATTAATAATAATTAGTTAAAAATATAAAAATTGTTTTTTTTTTTTTTTAAAAAAATATTTTTTTTGTTTTATTAGAAAAATTATTTATTAATATTATAATTTTATCCTTAATGTATTAATTTATTATTATATTCCCCGATATCTCCACCAATTTTTCATGGTATGGTTCATATAGTTTTAGGAATATAATAATAATTAACACAAATAATAAAATTACAATAAAAATAATTTTGTTTTAAAATCAATGTTTATTTATTTAAATTTATAAAAAAAAAATAATAATATAATTATTTATTTAATAAAAGTAAGCTATTGATTATATTTTATTTCACTAAAAATTACATGTATTTATATTTTTTTATCAAATTAAAATTTGTAAAGCCTAACTATTTTTTTAATAAACTAATTACTAATTATTTTTTTATAAATAAAACATTTAAATTGAAATTGAATTATTATTTTAGTTAATAATATTATTGTTATAAATAGTAGTTATATATTATTGAATTATTAATTATTTAATAATAGTTTAATACTAATATATATAAAATAAAAATAAAGAGATTATACAGAATATTTTATTGTGGTTTAGTTAAATTTAGTAATTAAAGATAAATTTAAATTGATAACGAAAATTTTAATAACTAATTAAATAGATTTGATTATTTTCAATATAACATAATACAAAAGAAATATAATATTAATATATTAAGTGGGCAAGGACAATATTCTTGGCTAAAGATTTTTAATACATTATAATGGAATCGGATCGATAATTCAAAAAGGAATTATAAGTTAATTAGTGATTTATTAACGTAAGATTTCTATTTAGTAATATTTGAAGAATATTGGAAAGTTCCAATTATATAGAATAGAATAATCTATAAGGTTAGAATAATTTATATTATTCTAGCACAATTAGTATTATTTGTTCATTCTGTATTAAACTGTAAGAAATTGATATAAATTTTTATAATTTATTTCTATTTCTTATTAATTAATAATTATTTCATAATTATTATTCTTTAAAAAAATTTATTTCATTTAAAAACAATTATACCAATTAATGTATTAATTGTTATATGAAAAAATGTATTTAATATAACTTCTGTATTATTTCATAGAAAAAATGTATTTAATAAAATTTCTGCATTATTTTATCCTTCTCTTTTTTATCCTTTTTCTTTTTAATTCTTTTAGTTATTAAAATCGGTTATTAAAGTTTTTCCGATTAATTATAATTGGTTTTATTTAATAACACGATGATCAATAAGTATAGATTATTGATCAAAAATCTTTCCAGTTTTTTCTTCTAATCTTTTTCTGGAAAGAATCATTGTTAAGATTAGAAAAATACATTTATTTTTGTAAAAATATAAATAGCTGTTGATTTTCGTCTTTAGAAAATCAAGAGTTATTATTTTAAGAAAAATATAATAACAATAAAAGACATTAATATTTCAATTAATATAAAATAGTTATTTTAAAATTTGTCAAAAAAAAATAATAAAATATTTAATAATAAAATAGATTAATAAAGTTCTTTTGATAAAAACATATTTTATTTCTCTTTCATTTAAGGTCTATTATATTTTCTTATAATAAGCTCTAATTTTAAAGATAAGTATTAAATTCTTATTTTTATTTTAATTTTTATTTTAATTTTTATTTAATCTTAATAGTTTAGTTAATATTAATTATAAATAATAATTCCTATAATTTATAGAAATTATTACATAATGATACGGGCTGGGGTTGAAACACTAAGATATTCAAAACAAAAAAAAATAAATATTAACACATAACTATAAAAATAAGTTTGGAAACAAGAAAAAAAAATTAAATTTTAAAATATTCTTTATTTAAATTTAAAATTAAAATTATTTGTTCCAAGTATTAAAAAGAAAGAAATTTATTCTTCTTTTTATACTTTTATTTTAATACATTTTATTTATTATTAATATATTCTTTATAAAAAAAAACTATTATAACTATTTTATTTTAATTTTTAACTATTATTTTAAATTATTTTTTAAAAAAAAAAAAAATAACATTTATTAAATTAAAATATAAAAAATTAATTTGGAGCTTGTATCACGAAGGGCATTCCGGGCGGTAGCTTCTTCTTGATATTGTTATTCAGAGAGAGAATTATACAGAATTGATATTTTCTGTATTTTAGATCATTTTTATTATTGGAATTCTTCTGTATTTTAGTTCATTTTTATTTTAATAAAGATTTAATTTATTTTTAATTTTTGTTTTATTTTTAGTTTATTTCAAAGGTTTTAGAAAATATTATACAGAAACTTATAATTCTGTATTTTACATCAAATATTTATTGAAATAGGTTTTTATTATTCTTAATATAAAAATAAGAATTAGTAATGATTTAAATATTATATAATTTTTAATAAGAATATTTAGTAATAATTTTTATTATATTTAATTTTAATAAGAATATTTAATAATAATTTTTATTAGATTTGATATTAATAAAAGAATATTTAATAAGAATATATAATAATAATTTTTATTATATTTAATATTAATAAAAGAATTTTATAAGAATATTTAGTAATAATTTTTATTATATTTAATATTAATAAAATATTTAATAATTATTTTTATTAGATTTGATATTAATAAAAGATTTTAATAAGAATATTTAATAATAATTTTTATTATATTTAATATTAATAAAAGATTTTAATAAGAATATTTAATAATAATTTTTATTAGATTTGATATTAATAAAAGAATTTTATAAGAATATTTAATAATAATTTTTATTATAAAAGATTTTAATAAGAATATTTAATAATAATTTTTATTATATTTAATATTAATAAAAGATTTTTAATAAGAATATTTAATAATAATTTTTATTAGATTTGATATTAATAAAAGAATATTTAATAAGAATATTTAATAATAATTTTTATTATATTTGATATTAATAAAAGATTTTAATAAGAATATTTAATAATAATTTTTATTAGATTTGATATTAATAAAAGAATTTTATAAGAATATTTAATAATAATTTTTATTATAAAAGATTTTAATAAGAATATTTAATAATAATTTTTATTATAAAAGATTTTAATAAGAATATTTAATAATAATTTTTATTATATTTGATATTAATAAAAGATTTTAATAAGAATATTTAATAATAATTTTTATTAGATTTGATATTAATAAAAGAATATTTAATAAGAATATTTAATAATAATTTAATTTTATTATTATTAATGTTAAGATAATAACTGAATTTCAATTCAATTTCAATTTCGATAATTCAGTTATTTGAATTTCAATATTAATAAAAAATAATAATATAATAATTATTATTAAATTAACTTTATTAAAATATTTAGGAATTAGTCTAGGCCAACTAATTACTAAATATTATTAACATATTGAATTTAATATATATTAAATAATGTAAACACGTGATTGTCATATTAAATTAATTTCTACATATTGGGGAGGTTGCATTACGCCAATTTTTTCACGTGATATATATAAATTTGTGGCTATAGCTATATTATGCTACATAATATTATTTTATTGTATTATTTTGTTATTTCACTTTTTAAATTAATTATTAAGTGAATAATTAAATAAATCATATAATGGTTAGATTTTATGATTTTAATTCTTTTATTTAAATGCTAATAATAACAAATTATATAAAAATATAAATGTTATTAAAAATATAAATATTATTAATAATAATTCTCTTATTTAAATGTTATTAAAAAAAATAATAATTATAATGATAAAATTATTAATTATAGAGACGTATTTGAAAATTTATTTAAACTGTATATATTTAATTAGCTTTATAAATTAAATTTTTGAATGACAGAATTTTGATTATTTCGTTTGGTTATCCCTCATTTTTTAATTATTTATTATAAAATAATATTTATATTATATTATTTAAATCAGTTAAACAATCAAACCACAAATTAATAGTATTATTTCTATCATATTTAGTATCAATTAACTTGGTTTCAATATTTTTGTAGTGTTCAATTAAGACACTGATTTCATTAGCTTTATTTATTGCTCTTTTTTTTATTTTACAAATTCCTCTTATTTTTCTTTGATAATCATAATATGGTAAATGTTTAAGTTTATTTAATTTATCTATTAATTCATAATAAGATGGTATTGTTGGAAATAAATTATTTAAATAACTGTTGATTCTGAAACTATAATATTATTGTTACATGTATTAGCATTTTTTTTTTTAATTTTTTAAATATTTTATATATTTCTTGTTCTTTATTTTGTAATATTGCAAAAGAAGTAGTGTAAAAACTATCTAATTATTTAGCGTAAGTTCTTGTAATAAATAATTGATAACTAAATTTAGGGGCAATATAAAATGTACCATCAACAAATATATCATTATTATATTCCCTAAATAATTTTATAAATGATTTTAATAAGAATATTTAATAATAATTTTTATTAGATTTAATATTAATAAAAGAATATTTAATAAGAATATTTAATAATAATTTTTATTATATTTAATATTAATAAAAGAATTTTATAAGAATATTTAATAATAATTTTTATTATAAAAGATTTTAATAAGAATATTTAATAATAATTTTTATTATATTTAATATTAATAAAAGAAATTTATAAGAATATTTAATAATAATTTTTATTATATTTAATATTAATAAAAGAATTTTATAAGAATATTTAATAATAATTTTTATTATATTTAATATTAATAAAGGAAATTTATAAGAATATTTAATAATAATTTTTATTATATTTGATATTAATAAAAGATTTTAATAAGAACATTTAATAATAATTTTATTTTATTATTATTAAGAGTATTTAATAGGAAATACAAGGTATTTAGTGACACCCCGTATCAAATAAACTTTGTAAAAAGAAATTTTGGTATAGCGGTTAGAGCTATAGCCATGGATCAAACTACTCGAGTTCGACTCACACTTATTCTTAAATTTTAATAATTTATTTTTATTGTTCTAGACAATTTCTTCTGTATTTTCTTTACAGAATTTCATAGAAATTCTTAATTATTAAAATAATTTTTTATTCTATTTTATTCCTTTTATCTATTATTTTCTATTTTTACGGTTAAATTCAGTTTTAAAAGAATTTTTTAAAATTTTGAAGATTCGAAATTTTATAAAAAAAACTGTCTTTCCGAAAAAATATAAATATGAGTATATTTTTCGTTAAAAATATTTTCTTCGTGCTTTTATTAATTGATTAATTAATAATAAGTAATTTGATATATTACAATATTAATTGATTAATTAATAATTAAATATTTTAAATAAATTTATCTTTAAAAAAAAAAAAAAAAAAATAAATATTAAATAAAACAATTTCTAACAAAACATTTTTTTACTTATTATTAATATTCAGTGTTGCCTATTGTTTTCTCCTATTTGAGTGTCCCTCTCGTTACACTGATAGTAATAAACCGTTTATCGTTGAAACTTATGCTAGTAACTTTGCAGTTGGAGCTGTGCTTTCTCAAGAAGTTGATGGCAAACTCCATCCAGATGCCTTTATTTCTTCGAGTTTGACTAAGTCTCAAAGAAACTACCCCATTTATGATAAGAAACTTCTCGCTATTAAAGTTGCTTTAGAACAATGGGGTCACTTTTTAGAGGGTGCTCGTCATCCCTTTACTATTTATACTGTGTAACGGATCACAGAAATAAATAATATATTTTAGTGTTTAACACTTAATAATTTATAACTAAGTTCGCGAGTTCGAATCCGAACATTTACCTTAAAAATTTTTATCATTTTTATTTATTTAATATTATTAAAATATTTTAGTTTATAATTATTTGATTGGTTTAAATCATAAAAATTTAATTCATAAAAATTTAATTAATTTATTTAATTGAAAAAAAATATAAATATCTCAAAAAATTTCATGTAAAATTTATAAATCGTGTTTTTATTAAAAAATTAATAATTAATAAATTATTATTTAACACCAACCTTTTGATTCAAGATTTGTGTTTAATAATAAGTTTTATTTTATTAGGTTATTAATTTAAATTCTTGTTTCTTATTGTTAAGCACAGCTTTACATACTGATCATAAAAACCTAACATTTCCCAGAAAACCGGAAATGATTTCGCAACGTCAAATTAGATGGTATAAGTTTTTATCTCATTTTGATTTTAATATAGTCTATAGTTCTGGGAAAAAATCGGGTAAACCTGACTTACTATCTAGGAGGAGTGATCATTTATTTAATTATGAATTTAATTCTTATTGTCGTGTTATTAACTGTCTTACTATTAATAATGATACGCTTACTAATTCTATTTTGAATGCTATCGAGAATGATGAATTATATAATTCTGTTAAAATATCCTTATCTATTAATAATGCTGTTAACCCTAAAATTAAAAATATTAATAAATTCATGATTGATAAAGAAGGATTTTTACTTTGTAATAATCTGATTTACGTTCCTAAATCGATTCGAACGAGAGTTCTTGTACTCCATCATGACTCTCCTACTGCTGGTCATTTTGGTGTTTCTAAGACTCAAGAATTACTTAGCCGCAATTTTTGGTGGCCTAATTTTTCTCTTGATGTTAAAAAATTTATTAAGTCTTGTGAAGTTTGCTGTAAATCTAAAATTCCTAGAAACAAGCCATATGGACTTCTTTCACCAATATCCACTCCTAATAGAGCTTGGTCTGATATTTCTATGGATTTTATCGTTGAATTACCTAAATCTAAAGATATGACTACAATAATGGCTGTTATTGATCGTTTGACTAAAATGGCTCATTTTATTCCTTTTCGTTGTCTTCCTACTGCTTCAATTGCTGCTGATGCTTTTATCTTGAATATTTTTAAATTATATGGTTTCCCTGATTCTATTATTTCTGATAGAGAATCGCAATTTTCATCTGAATTTTGGAACCGCTTATATGTAAACTTCTTGATATTACTCATTCTCTTTCTACCTCCAACCATCCGGAGACTGATGGTCAAATGGAGAGGGTGAACGGAATATTGGAACAATATTTTCGTTGTTTCATAAATGAAAGGCAAAATAATTGGGTCGATTTACTACTTTTCGCTGAATTCGCATACAATAATACTTTACATCAATCAATAAATCAATCACCATTCTTAGCAAACTATGGTTTTAATCCTAAGTTTAGTCCTGAGATTCCATCCTCAGAAAGACCAAGTAGAGCTGAAAAAAGAATATTAGATATTAATAAAAATATTGAATTTTTAAAAAGAAACTTAGAAGAAGTTAAGAAAACTTATAAAAAATACGCCGATTTGAAAAGACTTCCTTCCCCTAATTTCGAAGTCGGTAAAAAAGTTTGGTTACTTAAAGTATCTACTACTAAGAATGTTAAAAGAAAACTAGCCGATCAATTAATAGGTCCTCTTGAAATAATTGAAAAAGTTAGTCCATTAGCTTACAAACTTAAACTACCTAATAATATGCATTGTCATCCAATTTTTCATATTTCTTTACTTGAAGCTTATTATGAAAATGAATTTGAAGATAGAAATGTTAATAGACGAAAGAATATAAATTTAACTACAAATAATTCTAATATGATTCCAGATAAAATAATTAATATGAGAACTTATAAAGGAAAGAATCGTTTTCTTATCTCTTGGAAAGGATCAAATGAAGACTCTTGGATAGGTGAAGATCAAATTTTAGATTAACAATTAATCCAAGAATACTTTAGAAAAAATAAGAAAAATAAAACAATAACAAAGGATCAAGAATCTATTAAGAATGATAACCATGCCAATGATTTCATTGTAAGACATAAATATCAACTCTTTGTTATAGAACTTCCCTCAAGAAATGATTCTCGCAGGAGTTCGACTTAAAAGACGAGAATGTAAAGATATGATCAATAACTTTAGTACATTAATTAATTTATTTTGTACATTAAATTATTTAATGTAATTCACTTTTACAAAATAATGCTAATGCATTAAATTATGTAAAATATATTAATTTATGAAATTAATTGATTTATGAAAATTAATAATAAATTTATATTTTTTATAATATATAAATTTAAAAATATAAGATTAATTTCTAAATAACTTATAATTTAGTAATAAAATATTTTAATAATTTTAGTTTAGTTTAATTTTAGTTTAGTTTAATAATTATAAAAATTAAATAGTAATATATAATTAATAGTATTAATAATAAAAGAATAATAAATAAATAATAAATAAGAACTTATTCAATTTGAGTCAAAACAAATTGAATAAAAAGCTTATTGAATTAGTTTTAGTTTTTTATAACTTTATTTAATTTTAGATTAGTTTTTGTATATTTTATATTGAATATATGTTTAAATAAATAGAAATAGTATATTATAATATAATTAAGAAAAAATATAAATACATGTAAAACTATTTTATTAAAAAAAAATGTAATTGTTATTAACTATTTTGCAGTTAATAACTAATAAAAAGAATTTTTTAATATAAATATTAATAAAAGAATTTTTTTAATAAAACAAATTTCATTTGTGTATTATTACTGATAGTGTTTTTGTTTTTTTGTAATTGTAATCTGCTCCATACGAACACTTTATATTCAACGACCTTTCTTTTGTGAACTTTATCCCGTAGTTTATAGTATAACTCGGATACTTGAATATTCGTTCCACATTGGTCCAATCCTCTAAAGTTGGATTCTTATTCTTTCTAGCAGACCTGCTTACGGCAAACATTATATCAGGCCTAGTACAAACAGCTAGATAGATTAATTTTCCGATGGCGCTCCTGTATAATGTTTCGTCGCACTTTCTTTTTCTTAAACTAAGATTCTCAATGGGTTTCAGGTTTTTAACGGGTAAGCAATTTTTTAGTTTAAACTTAACTAATAATTATTTTATGTAACCTCTTTGTTGCATGAAATATCCATCGTAATATTTTTTAAATTTTATTCCAATGACGAAATCAATATCGCCTATATCTTTAATATTAAAATATACTCTAATTTGTTCTTTTATATATATAATTTTTTTTCTATACCTATCAGTAATATATCATCTACGTAGACTGCTATAATACATAGAATCTCTTTTTATTCGTTTTCCATGATGTATAGGTACGGTTCACTAATTAATCTTCGGAAGCCCATCTTTCTGAGTGTGTTGTTCAGTGTCTCGTTCCATTCTCGGCTGGCCTGCTTTAATCCATACAGGGCTTTGTTGAATTTTAAGAATCCTTTATTGTGCATCGGATGTCTCTTCAGTGCCTTGATATAAATGTCTTCATTTTGGTTGACATTTAAGTATGCGGCGTTAACGTCAATTTGCATTATTCGGTAGTTTCTTTGTACTGCGAGAGCAACGATAATTCGTAGTGAGTCTAGTTTTAATGTGGGGGAAAAGGTGTTGGTATAATCTATTCCATACTTTTGAGTGAAGCTTCTAGCTACTAGACGGGCCTTTCTTTTAATGATATTCCCATCGGCGTCTTTTTTGTATTTTAGTACCCATTTGTAGGATATGATATTGGCACCACTAGGTAAGGAGTTGGTGGTATTGAAAACCTTAGGTTTCTCCATATTCTTAAGTTCCTCGTTTATGGCTTTTAACCAGTCGTCTTTGTCAGGTAGGTTAAAGATGTCATCAAAGTCATTTGGTTCTTTGAGTTTTTGATTATCGCTACGTTTCCCGGTGTTTATTTGGTTTAATTCAGTGGTTGTGTCGTTTGTTTTGTCTTCATTGTTTGAGGAAATATTGTTATAATTTATTTTATTGCTGTTGTCGATTTGTCGATGTGAGTTTTGTTTATCATAAGAAAAATTAAAATTATTAAACTTGTTCAACATATAGATGTTGCTCCCCCTGATTTCGGAAATTGTCATAAAGCTTAGGATATTTCTAAGAACTGGGCGAGATATTTTGGAGTTTCCAGGAGTATCTTCGAAGAATTCGACTGAACGAGAGAGAACGATTTTATTATTAGAGATGTTCAGAATTTTATAGGAATTAGTTAATGGGTAATAACCCGAGAAGATAACAGGAAGAGAATTATTGTCGAATTTGTTTCGTTGTGATTTAGGAACAAAGAAAAAGACCTTACACCCGAAGACTTTAAAATGAGAATAATCCATTTTGGTTTTGAATAAAAGTTCAAAAGGGATTTTATTGTTGATACCAGAGTGGGGAATACGATTGTATATGTAATTGGCAGTGTCTACTGCCAATTACATACAAATTAACTAAAAATGGAATGAAATGTATACTTAGATCCAGAAATGACAAAGTTTATTTAACCTTGAAAACGAAGAAAAGGTAAAACAAAACCATAAATTTAGGAACTTATGAAGCAAATAAAAATAATATCATTCGTATTCCAACAATTAATAAAATTAACAATACATCCAACGTTAATAATATTTCAAATATTGAAGGTGAAGAAATCAACAACCAAAGTAAAATGCTCTGGCATAGAAGACTGGGTCATTTCTACAAAGACAATATTAATAAATATCTTAATATCCACAATGTTAAACCAGGAAATTATTTCGATTGCAAAATATCCAAGTTGAATAGGAAACCACACAACAAAGAAACATCTTAAGCTTTCAGAATATTAGAAGTCATTCATTCAGACTTAGTTGGACCTCTTCCTAAATCTATTACTGGAAAAGTGTATATCCTCACATTTATTGATAAATTTTCAAGAAAAAGCTGGTTGTTTCTAATTGAAAATAAATCCGAGGTCCCTAGAATAGTTAAAAACTTTTTTATCTTCTTTAACAACCAATTCAATTTTAAAATTAGAAAATTTCATATAGACCAAGGAACAGAATATAATAATAAAAAGATCATAAAATTCTGCGCGAAGACAATGGAATTATTAAGTCATATTCTCCTCCTTATAACTCAGAAAACAATGGTAAAGCCGAAAGATTCAACTACACCCTAGTAAAGTGTGCAAAGAATATTAAATTGGAGTAACTTGGATATTAAATACTGGGATTACGCCATAAAATATGCAAATATACTATACAATATTATACCACGTAAAGGAAATGGCAATAAAATACTAAACCAATTATTTTACAATAAAAAGATTGATTTAAAGTACATTTAAGTATTCGGATACGTCGCTTATTATAAAAAATTTTCTAAAAACAAATCAAAATTCCAAAGTAATGCTTCCAAAGGTATGTTTCCAGGACTTAATATCGAAACACAATATCCATCTTGTAAGAGAAGCCGTATTTGATGAGTCTACCCCTGGGATAATAATTTCTAATAATAATTTTCAAAAATTACCTACAAACATATTCAATAACAATAATTATATTACTGAAACAGGATTTATTAACACAAATATAGATATTAATAATACACATAGTAATAACAACGAAAATATCATTTATACTGAACAAAATAATAATTATAATAATAGTAACAACAACAACAACAATAATAATACAGATATAAAAGATAATGATAACTCAATTGACAATCAAAAACCAATTAATGACAGTACAAAAAATATAATCAACAAATTAGAGGTTTCACTCAGAAAAAAGGTATTGACTACGAATTAACTTTTTCTCCTACCCTGAACATTGACTGCCTTAAATTACTCTTATCATTAGCATCCAAGTTTAAATGGAATATTATGCAATTGGATATAAAAGATGCCTATTTAAATGCTCCTCTTGATAAAAATATTTATGTATAAAATATTCTAATAGAAACAGATTACAAATAACAAAATTTTAACACTAAAATTAATAGAACACGTAATAAAAATTTGCTTTTCAAATAAAATAATCTTTATTAATTAAGAAAAACAAATCACTTATTGCTATTAACTAGTTGATAGTCAATAACTAATACATCAATTTAAATAATGAAAATTACATGTATTTATATTTTTTCATGATTATATTATAATATATTATTTCTATCTAATTTACATATATTATTATTTATTTATAAACAAAATATTTACTAATAATTAATTAACTAAAACTAAACAATAATTAATTCAATAACTTTTCAACTTATTTACAATAATAATTAAATTCAATAAGAACTCATTTATTATATATTTATTATATAAATATTACTAATACTAATGTTTATATATTTACAATTCAAAACTATTTTTATAAACTATTTAAACTAATTTTAACTATTTAATACTACTCCGAAATTAATTTTAAAGTATTTTAAACTAACTAAACTAAATTAACTAACTTAAATAAATTATTTAAATTATATTTATTGTCCAAAATTATTTAAATAATAATTTATCCTTTATGAAAAGTTTACATAAATTTATAATTAATTTTCATATATGTAAATCGTAAATTTATGTAATTTTATTACATTTATTAATTATTACATAATTAATTATTAAAGATATTATTAAATATTTACATTATATTAATATTCCTCCAGGAGATATCAATTTTGGTAAGGGATAATGGCTACTACATAAAGCCCAATATGGCCTTAAGCAATCAGGCCGACAATGGAATATTGTTTTTACTAATTTTCTTAAAAATTACAATTTTTCTCAGCTAATTTCTGAACCTCGTATTTTTAAGAAAATGATGGGTGGTAAGTCGTATGTATAATTGGAATTTACGTTGATGACTTGTTAATTACTGGAAGAAATGAACAAATTAATGACATAATAAATAAAATAAAAAAGAAATTTACAATATCAAAATGTAATCATGTTGACTATCTACTTGGAATAAAGATTGAATTAGATAACCATATATACTCTATATCACAGGAACAATTAATAGAATACATTTTACAAAAATTTAATATTAAAAATACAAGAAAAATTAAAACACCTTGTACTGGAGATGACAAGAATTTAGAAGAAGACAAACCCTTCGATAAAACAACTTATAAATGCTGTTGGTGCTTTAATCTACTTAGGAAGATGCACAAGACCAGACAATTCATTTGCTGTAGCAAAGGCTTCCAGGAACTCCGAAAATCCAAAATATTCAGACTGGAAAAAGGTAATGAATATTTTAAAATACTCTAAATATACTAAAAATTTTAAGATTACATACAAAGGACAGGGGGAAATCGTATATTACACCGACTCTGACTTTGGTGGAGATCCAAATGATAGAAAATCAACTTTAGGGTACATAGTACTTGTAATAAATCCGTCAATTAAAATAGATTATAACAAGAAAAACACTACAATTTAAACAAATAAAAATAAGTAATTTCTTTTATTAATAAATTCTTTAATTAATTATAAATTTCTCTTATGTTATTAACTGTAAAATAGTTAATAACTAATACATTGATTTAATTGAGAAAAATTACATCTATTTATATTTTTTCTTATTACATTATTAATAAATGATGTTATTTAATAATGTGTATAAAGCTATTTATTTATAAACAAAAGATTTTTTAATTAATAATTTTATTATTTATTAATTTACTAAAACTAAAATTAATTTTTTAAACTATTTATTTTATTTATTATTTTAATACCTATAATAATTTTAATTATATATTTAATATTGAAAAACTATTATTAATATTAACTATTTAAGATTATTTCTAAATTAATATTTAACTATTTAAAACTAAACTAAGCTAACTGAACTAATTAAAAAATATTTTCAATTTAAAAAATAATTAAATTTTATTTCAATAAATTTATATTAAAAAAAAATCCAATACATTAAATAAATTAAGTGTACGAAAAATTAAGCTATTTAATGTATTAAAGATTTATTAAATTTTTACAGTACTAATGAATAATGGTCCAATTTATTGGAATCCAAAAAGCAATCGATAGTAACCACATCCAAGCTATATATATTGCAATGGCCGAATGTTCAAAGAAAGTTTTATATATTAGAAATATTCTCTACGTGTTATTCAATTTTAAAAATCCTTTAAAAGTATACACAGATAATATTGTAATTAAAACAATAATCGAAAATGGAGAACTCAATAATAAATTAAAACATATAGAAATAAAATATTATTTTAATAAAGACAACATTCAAAATAATAAAATAACCCTTGAATATATCAATACAAAAAAAATGCTAGCAGATTATTTAACCGAAGATATTAATGGACCAAAAATGAAAATATTTACAGACCAAATTTTTAACAAACAAAATTCTGGTCTGAGGGGGAATGTTAGAAGAAAAAGAATCATCTATTTATTCAATATAATTTATCTTATTAGTAATAATTAATAATTTAGAAATTAATAGAATTATAATATTGTTATTGTAATTTATGTATTAGCAATAGGTGATATAAAACAAATATGTGTAGCAATATATTTGTATATTTGAATATTTATATATATTCAAATATTAAATTTATATCTTATTATTTATAATAATTTAAATTATTATATATTATATATTATTTATATTTTATATTATTTATATTTTGTATATATATTATTTATATTTCTTATATATATTTCTTAAATATTAAATTATACTTCTTATTTTAAATTATTAAAGTTTATATAATTAATGCAAAATACAATAAATAAAAATATACGTTGAAAATAGTGGCGTATTAAATATATTATACCCATTGTACAAAATTTTATGTTGATTATACATAAATTATGTCCAAATGGGGGAGGAGCATTAAGGCTCTTGAGTTCTCTTTGAAAAATCAAGAGTTATTATTATAACAATTATAATATAATAATAATAACAATAGTTTTAACATTTAAAATTTCTAATAAATAATAAAACAAATTATTTTAATAAAACAAATTTTATAATTAAAACTTTTCTTTATCAATTTTGGTGTTTCGTCTATTATAATTCGTTATAATAAACTCGATAATTAGAAAGAACCATAGGTAAGTATGATTCTTTTCTAAACCTTTAATATTAGCAGTTAGAGCTAATATTAATGATTAATAATTTAATTATAATTTTTTAATTAAATTATTACAAGCAATAATTAGCTTAATTTAGAAATTCTACTAAAAGTAGTATTGTTAAATTTCCGACCTAATCTTTATAAATTTAATTAAAGTCCTTTAACAGTTAATTTCCTATCAAAAATTATTTATTATTATTTATTATTTATTAATATCATTTATTATTATTACAAATATTTTCAAGTTTAATAATTATTATAATTATAAACTATTTTTATTAACTAAATTAATAATTATTTAATTACACATCAAATGAATTATCAATTTTTATAATTTATTAAATTTTTATTATTAAATTTTATTATTAGTTTTGCTTATAATAATTTTGAATATAATAAATTTTTATTAATTATTAATTACTTATTACGATAATTTTATAGAATAATTTATTTGTAGTATTAATCAATTCTAAATTATCCTAATTTATAGATAATATTTATAAATTTATTTAAGCTATTTATTTTATATCTGTTTAATTATAATGTTAAATAATTGTTTATTATTAATCTTTATTAATTATTATTTAAGTAAATTATCTAATTTATTTTATTTTATTTTTATTTTATTTTATTTTATTTTGATTATTATTTATTATTTTAATAATTTAATAATTTAATAGCAACGAAAAATAATTAATAAAAATATTTACAAGTATTTATATTTTTAACACGAATTTAAAGTATTTATAATTTTAGTAAGAAAAAGAAATAAAATAATAAATATTTTTTATTAAAAGAAATAAAAAAATAATTTTATTTGATTATAGAAATAAAGGAATAATAAAGAAATAAAAGAATACCAATAAAGAAAATAAAGAATAATAATAAAGACAATAAAGAAATGATATCGTTGATAAGAATAAGATTATTAAAAGTTGTCTTTTAAAATTGTTATACTATTTTTCTTGAAATACAATTTTTCATGAAGATCATGATTAATTTTTATTTCAATTTTATCAAAAAGAATTATTTAAGATTTTGATAATTTACTGTGATTTTAGATTAAAAATTAATTTTTAAATAATTTTTATTATCATATTTAATTTTATAATTTAATTCGTTATAAGAAAAAAAAAAAAAATTAAAATATTTAAACCACAAATATCCGAGATACAACAATTCCGTTAAAAATGTTATAAAATAGGGATTGAATCATAATACCTTTCTACGATTCCAAGAAAGTTACTTACATATGTAAAGTTATTATTATTGAAAAAAATTTTTTGAATTTTCAGATAGGATTTCTCTAATCGAAATAGAGAAAACTAACTCATTCTTCACTATTACTAATACCAAAACTATTCAGATCATCCAGAAAAGGTAAAGATTTATTTCTGTAATTTTCCAATTATTTTCAGGTAAAGGATCCAGTGAGAAAAACTAAGTACACTAACATCAAAGCATTGGCAACATTTAGAGCAACCCTCTGAGACCATTTTTCTTTTAATAAAAATATAAAAATATAAAAATACTAATGTCAAATTTAAAAAAAAATAAAAATTAAAAAAAAATGTAGAGTAATTGATTCGAACACCCAACCTTCCGCTCTGGAGGCGGACGCGCCAACACTCCCTCGCTTGAAAAATTGATACGGGGTGTCACTAAATACCTTGTATTTCCTACTAAATACTCTTAATAATAATAAAATAAAAACTATTATTAAATATTCTTATTAATTTCTTTTATTAATATTAAATATAACAAAAATTATTATTAAATATTCTTATTAAAATCTTTTATTAATATCAAATATAATAAAAACTATTATTAAATATTCTTATTAATTTCCTTTATTAATATCAAATATTTTAAAAATTATTATTAAATATTTTTATTAAAATCTTTTATTAATATCAAATATAATAAAAATTATTATTAAATATTATTATAAATTTCTTTTATTAATATCAAATATAATAAAAATTATTATTAAATATTCTAATAAAAATCTTTTATTAATATTAAATATAATAAAAATTATTATTAAATATTCTTATTAAATATTCTTTTATTAATATCAAATCTAATAAAAATTATTATTAAATATTCTTATTAAAATCATTTATTAATATCAAATATAATAAAAATTATTATTAAATATTCTTATTAAAATCTTTTATTAATATCAAATCTAATAAAAATAATTATTAAATATTTTATTAATATTAAATATAATAAAAATTATTACTAAATATTCTTATTAAAAATTATATAATATTTAAATCATTACTAATTCTTATTTTTATATTAATAATAATAAAAACCTATTTCAATAAATATTTGATATAAAATACAGAATTATAAGTTTCTGTATAATATTTTCTAAACCTTTGAAATAAACTAAAAATAAAACAAAAATCAAAAATAAATTAAATCTTTATTAAAATAAAAATAAACAAAAATACAGAAGAATTCCAATAATAAAAATGATCTAAAATACAGAAAATATCAATTCTGTATAATTCTCTCTCTGAAAAACAATATCAAGAAGAAGCTACCGCCCGGAATGCCCTTCGTGATACAATCTTTAAATTAATTTTTATGTTTTAATTTAATAAATGTTATTTTTTTTTTAAAAAATAATTTAAAATAATAGTTAAAAATTAAAATAAAATAGTTATAATAGTTTTTTATAAAGAATATATTAATAATAAATAAAATGTATTAAAATAAAAGTATAAAAAGAAGAATAAATTTCTTTCTTTTTAATACGGGGAACAAATAATTTTAATTTTAAATTTAAATTAAGAATATTTTAAAATTTAATTTTTTTTTTTCTTGTTTCCAATTTATTTTTATAGTTATGTGTTAATATTTATTTTTTTTGTTTTGAATATCTTAGTGTTTCAACCCCAGCCCGTATCATAAAAATTTGGTGGAGAATCCGGGCGACTGAAACACATTATAAGATGAAAAGAAACCTTAGAATAAATATTAAACATATAATTTTTTTTATTTTAACTTATTTTTTTTGTTATAGGGAATAAAAAATTTATAAAACTTTGATTTTTTTTAGAAAAATTATTTAATTTTTTTTACTTAGTTACACAAATTTTATACAAAAAAAAAAAAAAAAAAAAAAAATTTTTTTTTGTGAAACTTAATTCGTAAATTTTATTTGTTATAATAAAACATTTATTTTTACTTATAATAATAATAAAAATAATAATAATATAAAATATATATATATATATATATTATTTATATATAATAATAGTTATTATAATAATAATATTATTATAATAATTCAAAAAAAAAATTACATTTTAGAAGAGCACTTCCGCTCAATTCTTATTTATTATTAAAATAATTACTTCCATCAGGAGAGTTTGTTCTATCTGGAAAGTCTATCAAGAGGATTTTTCAAGATATTGAAAAACTTGGAATAATTAGTTTTATTCAACAATAATAAATAAGTTTCATAATTATTAATTTTAAAGTTTTATTTTCTTAATATAAGAATACTAAATTCATTCAATACCTACCATCAGGGAGAGCGGCTGTTAGATGAAAAACTCTATAGCTAAAGGCTCATCGATTGGGATAGGTGAATTAAGTAATTCCGTATTATTAATTAAATAAAAATTATTATTATTAATTATTTCTAAAATCAGCATCGTTTTCCGGGAATATACAATATATGGTAATTTATTAGTGGCTTGATTAAATTCAGGTATAATAAATTATTAAAATAACTTTTTATTAGAGAGTAGATAAGAGCGTTTACTTGTATAAGCGGGGGAGTAGAGCGCTATTTAATAAGGTTTCAATATCAGACCTTTAATTGAAAAATCCATAAAGCCCTTGTTTCAATAGGCAGGAACAGTTAAAGGTTACTTGGAACTGACGGTTAAATAGTGGAGGTCGAAAGACGCAGAGTAAATGCTTGCGGGAATCGAAAATAATAATAAAGTTATAACATATATTTGATTGTCCCTTATTAAAATATATACAAAAAAAATATATACTAATTTATATAATAATAATTCTACTAACAAGCCTTTTCTATCGCTTAAAACTATTCTTCATTTTGGAATTTGTTCTAAAAAAAAAAAAAAAAAAAAAAAAAAAAAATTTCTTCTATAATAATTGTCTTCCTTTTTAATAAGATTTACTTTATCATTTTTTTTAAAATCCATATAAAAAAAAAATTTTTCTATAATAATTATTTTCCTTTTAATAGGATTTACTTTATCATTTATTTTTTTTTCTGTTAAAATCTAAAAAAAAAAAAAAAAAAAAAAAATTTTATATCTTCGTTTCTATAAAAGAAATTTTGTGTTCTTTATTAATAAAAGAAAAGATATAAATATATTTTCTTCATAATATTTATCTTTCCTTTTTTTTTAAAAAAAAAAGATTTTCTTTATCATTTTTTTGTTAAAATCTATATATATATAAATATTAAAAAATAAATTTCTCTATAAAACTATATTTTAAATAAAATAAATAAAAAAAAAATATATATATATATATATCCACATAAAAAAAAAAAAAAAAAAATTTTTTTTATATTCGTTTCTATTTAAGCAATTTTGTATTCTTTTGTGTTCTTTCTTTAAAAAAAAAAAAAAAAAAAAAAAAAAAAAAAAAAATGAAGATTAGCGAAATAGCTAAATTATTGCCACGACTTGATAGTTTCGATAGGGACATAGAATCATGGGCTGAAGAGTTCAATAGGGTAATGGAACTCTCAGATATTGATGACCCTAGAAAAATGTTTGCTTGGGCAAAAGAATGTGTTCCTGGACGATTAAAAGGTGTAATTGAAGATCTTAAAGAAGATGAAGAGGCTGAAATGATCATATATCCAAGTATTACGGATATTAAAACTGCCATTGAAAAATTTTTAGATATTACTCCTCAAGAAAAATGCTTTAACCTAAAATCACTCAAAATACAAAAGGGTGAATCAATTAAAGACTTTAACTGGAGATACGGTAAATTATACGGATCACTTACTCCAGAAAGTCAAGCATTTATTACTATTAATGATTACACGGATTCATTATTAAGTCGTCCATATGCTTGAAAGGAAGTAATAACTTCTCAACCAGCTAATTTAGAAGAAGCATTTAAAATAGCTGAACTTGCAGAGACTGCTTCTGAAATGCCCAATAGAAATAGAAATGTCGTTATGTTTACCAATACTTATGGAGGTCTAAATTCTATTTTTCCAAATAATTATAATAATAATTATAATAATAGAAATTATAACAATCCTAATAATTATGAATACAATAATTATCGCTCTAATTATAATAATTATAACTATAATAATTATAATAATTATAATAAAAATAATGGTTATATTCATTCAAATAATTATAATAATAATTATCGAAATTCTTATAATAATAATTATAATAACTCTATTAATAACAGAAATATAAATCATTTCCGAAATGGTTATAATAGTGGTAATAATTATAATAACAATAATCCAAATTTTAACAACATGAATAATAATTTTAGCAATAATAAAGTATCCGGAATTAAAAACAATTTAAGAAATCAAAATTTTATGTCTAATAATATTAATCTAAATTGTTTTAAATGTCATCAACCTGGTCATAGGATGCAAGATTGTCCTTATACTTATCAAGAACTAGCTGATATGGAAGCTACTGGAAGACTTAATAACAATAATCTCTACATTACTAATAACAGCAATACAAACAGAAATCATAACCTAAACAATAATAATACCTATGATAGTAATTATAATATTAGTAATTTTAATAGAAACTCTAATATTAATACTAATAATGTAAATAATTATAACTCAAATGGAAACTTTAATGTTAATACTAATTATAATAATACTAGTTATAACAGTTCAAATCCTAATCATAATAACATAGATCCTATTAATAATAACCAAAATTTTTTTAATAACAATAATCAACCTTTAAACTTCTAAATGGGAGAAGGAATACTCCCATAAATCAAACCAATACAACTCTTTTAACTAATTCACTTACTGGAACTAAGGAATCTTCGAATATAGAAGATAATAAAGAAATAGCCATTGTAGCTGAAAGAAGAAGTAGAAAAACTAATGAAAATAAACCATATAAGAAAGCAACTAAGAAAAGTTTAAAAGAAAATCCTCAACCAATTAAAGTTCCATCAAATAATCAGGAACAAATGGAAATGGAACCAGAAAGTGAAACTAATAGTAATAATAAAGGAAATGAAAATCAAAAAGAAACAGAAGCGTTAAATCATCTTGATCCATCTTTTATAAATGAACCCTCAATTGAAGAAGCAAAAAGAAGAAACAAGAAAGAAAGAGCAAAAGAAATAAAAGAATTAGCTAAAGAAATACAACTTCCAAGTGAAAAAAAGGTAGAAAAATCCAATAAGGAAAATATTACAAAAAAATTAAAAATAACAGGAAATCAAGATAATTATAATATAGTGGACGATATTGGAAATAAGTTCGCTAATATTACCATCGGACAGTTGCTCAATATCAATCCTAAATTGAGAACTGAATTATCTAAAGCCTTAAAGTTTACAACAATTATAGAAGATGAAGAAACAATCTTATCAACAATTAAGAAAGATAAGATTGTAAAAACAAAATGTAAGGTAGAAAACGTAGAAACTACAGTATATTTAGATTCCTGTTCTTCTATTAATATGATCACCAAAACCTTCATGATAAATAATAAAATTCCATTTAAACCAATTTCTGCTATTAAAGAAACTTTATATCAAGCTTGTACTAATACCACGCTCATCTCAAAATTATATGAAATAGAAATAACAATTGGAAATATTACTTCTAAGGAAATCTTTAGATTGGTGGAAAAAGATGATATTTTCCAAGTATTAATTGGTGTGGATGCGCTAGCTAGAATGAAGATTATTATGGACTTCTCTGATCACACCTTATATCAAAAAACAGATGAGATACGAAAGATAGGAAGTTTTGAAAGTGTGACAGAAATAGAAGATGAAGAAGATGATATTAAAGATGAATTCGAAGAAGAATTGAATAAAGATGTGCTAGTTGATTATTTACTAACTACCGAAGATAAATATATTCAAATTTTATATGAAGAAAATAATGATAATAATGATATTGATAATTCCTTTGGAAATCGTAATGATAAAGATGGAAATAATTTTTGCAATATTAATGATAATATAAATAATAATGATAATTATTTAAAGAATGTATTTGGATGTAAAATTAATAATGATAAAATTTCTAAAATTTATAATAATAATTGTTCTTCTAATAAAGATATTAATAATAATAATATTAACAAAAATTTTAATATTATAAATATTCATGATAATCCATGTGAAATTAATATCGATAATAATAATAATATCGAAAATTTTTCTAATAAAAATTTTTCTAGTAAAAATCTATCTAATAAAAATTTTAATAATAAAAATTTAATAATAGAATTAATAATAAAAATTTTTCTAATAAAAATTTTAATAATAGAATTAATAATATTTTTGAAAAACCTATTAATAAAAATAATATCAATAATTCGAATAGTATTAATAATGAAAATTGTTCTTCTGAAAATTTTAATAATAAAAATAATATTAATAATTTCTCTAAAAATTTAAATGATATTAATAATACTGATAATATTTCTAATTATTTAGATAATATTAATAATATTTATGAAAACTTAAATAGCATTAATAATATTAATAATCCTTATAATATTTTTGGAAATAAAAATAATATTAATAATCTTTCTGAAATTTTTAATAAAAATAATATTAATAATCTTTCTGAAAACCTTAATAAAAATAATATTAATACTGATAAACCTTCTAAAAATTTTTTGTAATGATAATAATGATAATATAGTTTCTAAAGATGTTGATAATACTATTAGTAATAAAAATTTTTCTTCAATTTTTAATGAAGATGTTAATAATAAAAATTCTTTCGAAATTAATCATCATGTTAATGATATTAATGATTTCGTTATAAGTAGTAACAAAAAAGATAATAAAAATTCTTTACAAAATAATTATTCTTTATTAACAAAAATAAATGAAATTAATAATAAAAAGAATTATGAAAACAGTGTAATCAAAAATATTGATATTTCTATTGAAAATACTGTTAAGAATTTTAAAAGTGCAAAGGAAATAACTATTCATGAAATTGCGGCGAAAGCACCAACAAAAATTAGAAACAAACTAAAGTTTTTATTATTAAATAATATAAATGTATTGGCACTAGATACAGATGATTTAGGTAAATCGAAATTACTAAGTCATAAAATAAAAATCATAAGTGGTCGAATGCCAATTAAACAAAGAATGTATCGAGTAGCAAATAAGAAGCAAATGAGTATACTAAGAGAAGAAATAAGTAAATTATTAAGAAATGGATTGATAGAACCTTCAAAATCATCATGGTCGTTCCCAGTTATTCTCGTTCCTAAAAAGAATGGTAAATGGAGAATGGTAGTGGATTATAGAAAATTAAATGATATTACTATTAAAGACGCATATCCTTTACCATATATAGAAGAAATATTATTTTCTATAGGCAATAAAGTTAAGTACTTAACCACGCTTGACTTATTTTCTGGTTTCCATCAGATTCCTATGGAAAAAGAAGACAGAGATAAAATTTGCTTTACAACAATGTTTGGAAATTATAATTACAAAGTTATGCCATTCGGACTTTGTAATGCTCCTGCAACTTTCCAACGTGAAATGAACAGAATATTCTTGCCTTTAATTGGTAAATGTATGTTCATTTATATGGATGATTTAGTAATATTTTCTGATACCTTAGAACAACACATATTGGATCTACAAAAAGTTTTTGATATTATTAAAGAAAATGGTCTAAAGGCTAATTTATCAAAATGCCATTTTATTAAACAAGAAGTTGAAGTATTAGGCCATATTTTATCCACAGAAGGTATAAAGCCAGTACCCAGAAAGGTAGATGTAATAAATGGAAATCACCTAAAAATATTACTCAATTAAGATCTTTCTTAGGTGCAATTGGATATTATAGAAAATTTATTAAAGATTTTGCTATAATTGCTCAGCCATTATTTAAACTATTAAAGAAAAATATAAAATATATCTGGGATGATATAACTGAAGAAAGATTTAAAATCCTTAAGGAAAAACTTACTGAAGCTCCTATTCTTAAATATCCAGATTATGATAAACAATTTTTAATTAGAACGGATGCTTCATTAGATGGAATAGGTGGTGTATTAATGCAAAAAGATAAAGATAACATTGAACACCCAATTCAATACATTAGTAGATCTTTAAAACCTACTGAAATAAATTATAGTATTACTGATTTAGAAGGCACAGCTGCTTACTATTGTTGTTTAAAATTTAAACCATATTTTAGTGGTAATAAATATGATACTATTTTATATACTGATCATAAACCTTTAATAGGCTTATTTAATAATAAAGAACCAAATAATGCTCGTCAAGCTAGATGGGTTATAACTTTTAGTATGTTAAAAATTGTAGTTAAATATGAACAAGGAGAGAAAAATGTTATTGCTGATGCACTTTCTCGATTAATTCCTTACTTTAAAAATATTAATAAAGAAATTAAAAATAATACTTTATTTATTCATTTGAATAATAATGAAAATATTAATTACGATTCTATTGAAAATATAAATAAAATGAATAATACAAATAAAAATGATTATCCTTTAAATAATATTTCTGAAGAAAATAATTACGTTAATTTTAATAAAAATAATTTAGATATTAATAAAATTAATTCTTTAAATAAATTAAATAATAATAATAATAATAATAATTATATTTTTAAAAATTTAAATAATAATTCCAGTGTTAATAGTTACTATGAAAAATTTAATAATAATAATAATGACAAAAATTTTTATTTAGAAAATTTTGATAATAATTGTAATAATAGTAGTAAAGATATTAAAAATTTTTCAAAGGAATTTTGTAACCATAATCAAAATAATATTAAAATTTTTCTGAAAAACTTAATTATAACAATATTAATAAAAATTGTATTAAAAATTTTTATGAAAATAATTATGATAAAAATCCTTTAATTAATATTTCTGAAAATTCTTATAATAAAAATCTTAATACATGTAATTCTAAAATTAATGATAACTATAATGAAAATAATATTAATTTAAATAAAAATAAAGATAATAATAATTTGGAAAATTATTATATTTTAAATAAAGATTCTATTGAAAATAATTTTAATGAAAATAAAATAATTTTTGTTACAACTAATGATGACAATAATAATACTGAAGTTGAAGGATTAAATAATAGTATTGCTATTAAAGAATATTTGAAAAAGAAAATAATTATTATAGATAATATTAAATATTTTAAAGACGGAGAAAATATTCGTAAATTTGTCGAAAACAAAGAAGAGAAAATAGAACTATTATTAGCTGCGCATAGTGTTGGACATGAAGGCTATTATAAAACATACGATAGACTTAAAAGGAAATATTATTGGGAAAACATGTCCAAAGATGTAGAATTACTTGTTAAAACTTGCCATGATTGTCAAATGAACAGACCACAACCAATTAATAGAGGTACTGAATCATTTGCTACTAAACCAGGTTTACCCTTTACTCGAGTTGGTTTAGACATTATAGGACCCTTACCTATCACTAAATCAAATAATAAATACATAATTGTTTTAGTTGATTATTTTACAAAATGGGTAGAAGCCGAACCATTTCCTACAATTGAATCTAAAGACGTTATTAAGTTTCTTACTAATGTATTTTCTCGACATGGCATTCCTGAAATTTTAATCACTGACAATGGTCCGCAATTTACTTCCAATGCTACAAAAGGATTTTTAGATTTATATAATGTTTATGTTCATTACATCAGTACTCACCATCCTGAAAGTAATGGCCAAGTTGAAAATAGAAATAGAGAAATTATAAAATATATTAGATTACTTGGAGGAACAGAAAAGAATTGGGATGAAATTCTTCCAGTTGCTTTATGGGCCTTAAGAACTTGCAAAAGTGAAGTTACAAAATTTTCTAGTTTTGAACTCTTATATGGTAGAACTGATCTACAACCATTCGAATTAACAATTGCATATAATGATAGAAATATAAATGAAACCTTTGATGAATATTTAATTAGAAAATTAACAACTCATCATAAATGGATTATGGAAGCCACTGCTAATATTGATAATGCTAATAAATTATGGGAAAATAGAAGAAAACAACAAAAATCTATGAATACTGTTTTTGAACCAGGGGACTTAGTTTTAGTTAGAAATTTCTCAAGAAGAAAGTTAGACCCCTTTTACACTGGTCCTTTTAGAATTGTTCAAATGAATTATAATACCGCTTGTATTTGTGATATTTACACTTGTGAAATAGCTGACAGAAATGTACACCAGAAAAATCTTGTTCATTATTATACTTGGTATAATCAGACTTCAGGGGACGAAGTCTCATCTTAAGCGGGGAGATTATGATACGGGGTGTCACTAAATACCTTGTATTTCCTATTAAATACTCTTTATAATAATAAAATAAAATTATTATTAAATATTCTTATTAAAATCTTTTATTAATATCAAATATAATAAAAATTATTATTAAATATTCTTATAAATTTCTTTTATTAATATTAAATATAATAAAAATTATTATTAAATATTCTTATAAATTTCTTTTATTAATATTAAATATAATAAAAATTATTATTAAATATTCTTATAAATTTCTTTTATTAATATCAAATATAATAAAAATTATTATTAAATATTCTTATAAAATTCTTTTATTAATATTAAATATAATAAAAATTATTATTAAATATTCTTATAAATTTTTTTTATTAATATTAAATATAATAAAAATTATTATTAAATATTCTTATTAAATATTCTTTTATTAATATCAAATCTAATAAAAATAATTATTAAATATTTTATTAATATTAAATATAATAAAAATTATTACTAAATATTCTTATTAAAAATTATATAATATTTAAATCATTACTAATTCTTATTTTTATATTAATAATAATAAAAACCTATTTCAATAAATATTTGATATAAAATACAGAATTATAAGTTTCTGTATAATATTTTCTAAACCTTTGAAATAAACTAAAAATAAAACAAAAATCAAAAATAAATTAAATCTTTATTAAAATAAAAATGAACTAAAATACAGAAGAATTCCAATAATAAAAATGATCTAAAATACAGAAAATATCAATTCTGTATAATTCTCTCTCTGAAAAACAATATCAAGAAGAAGCTACCGCCCGTAATGCCCTTCGTGATACAATCTCTAAATTAATTGTTTATATTTTAATTTAATAAATGTTATTTTTTTTTTTTTAAAAAATAATTTAAAATAATAGTTAAAAATTAAAATAAAATAGTTATAATAGTTTTTATAAAGAATATGTTAATAATAAATAAAATGTATTAAAATAAAAGTATAAAAAGAGGAATAAATTTCTTTCTTTTTAATACTTGGAACAAATAATTTTAATTTTAAATTTAAATAAAGAATATTTTAAAATTTAATTTTTTTTTTCTTGTTTCCAAATTTATTTTTATAGTTATGTGTAAATATTTATTTTTTTGTTTTGAATATCTTAGAGTTTCAACCCCAGCCCGTATCAAAAATGTGTAATAATCATACTAAGTACTATCACTTAATATGATTATTAACTTCAACTTAACGATTAATTCATTAAGTTGAGATAATAAAAAAAAGTTTTACCTAAATATTGGTAGAGTTTATTATAAAATTAATTATAATAATAACACGAAAAATAAGAAGGAAGAAAGATTTGTATAAATTTAATTTTTTAAAGTATGTTTTTTGAATAAAATATTTTATTAATTTGTTAAAGTTTAAAATATAAAATTGTTACTATTATAACTTTATTTTTATAATAATAACTCTTGATTTCTTAAAGAGAACTCAAGAGCCTTATTTATATTTTTTTGTTAAAATAAGGTTAAATAAAAAAGGTTTTTTCTAATCTTAACAAATTTCTTATCTAGGAAAAGATTAGACAGAAAAACCTAGATAAGATTTTTGATCGATATTCTATCCATATCGATCATCGTATCAATTAGGTAAAACCAATTACTTTTAAGAAGAAATTGGAAAAAACCCTAATTAACCGATTCCTAATCTAATCTAATGATCGAAAATAAAAGAATAAAATAATTAAAAAATATTTCGATCTTAAAATAATAAATTTACAAAAAAGGAAAATAAAATATTAAATAAAATACAGAATACATTATTAAATACATAATAGAATACATAATGTATTTGTTTACAATTTAATTAAATAAATAAACTAAAACTAATAAATTTAATAATTAAATATATAATAAATTATAATTATTTATAAATGAATAATTTAATAATTAATTAAATAAAATTTTGTTATAATATAAATAAATTTATAATTATTATCAATAATTATAAAGACTAAGAAATAATAATTATTTATTAGTAAATAATTATTATTTCTTACAAAATGATACGGAAAAATCTAATATTGCTTATATTATTAAATTTATTATTTTATATTTGTTTTTATTTCTTTTTATTATATTATTTTTATCTTATATCTTCATTTTTATTTTATATTTTTATTTGTATTTTTACTTTTACTTTTATTTTTATATATTATTTTATTATTTTTTATACATTATTTTATTTTAATTAATTAAAAAATTATTTGAACCAATTAAAAAACTTCATTAAATTCTATAAATAACTTGTAAAATCAAAAAATATTAAAAACTCTCTCTCAAATTTTATAAATTAAATTTTAGAATAAAATAAGGTAAAATAAATTGATTAAGGGTGTTTTAATTTAGTGTTAAGCTGTGTTGTTAATACAATAGTTTTAAGTTTAAATAATAATTAAGTTAGTTAAGGGGTTTAAAATAAAATAAAAGAGAGCTTAGTTTATATTTAAAAACATTTGTGAGAATATTAATGTTGAGTTTAATTAGTTTAGATAATATTCAGGAATAAATAAATAAGTTTAATTAGAATTAATTAGAATATATTATTATTGAAAATAAATAAATGAAAAGTCCTGTACCAAAAATGATCCGGAACTAGCTTATTTACTTCAAATAAGCATATATAAAAATGATAAAAAGAAAAAAATATAAAATGTTTATAATAATGAAATTATTTAAATTTAAAATAGTTATAATAAAAAAAAAATTTATATATAATAAAATTATTTATAATAAAAATAATTATCTATAAATTGTTTTTAATAAAATAAATACAGAAATATTTAATTCTGTATAAAATTAAATCGATTGACAATACTAACTATTATTTTTATTGTTTTCTCTAAAATAGATTATTATTTTCTGTATTCTTTTTGCAATAATTAACTTTATGAGAATATAATATTAATAATTTACAAGAATATTAAATTATATATTAATTGATAAATTAAAACATTATTAAAATAGATAGTTAAAAATTTAAATATAAATAAATCATTAATAATTATACAACTATATTTTAAAATAGATACTTTAGAATAGGTTAATTTTAAAATATATTATTATTAAAATAACATTCGTAATAGAATAATATAAATAAATGTATATGTTAATGTTCAATTCAAGATTGAAAAAGACGACAATAAAATAAAATAAAAATTTATAAAATACTTTTTTAAACTAATAAAAATTTATTTATAATATTTAATATTGTGTTTTTAAAATATTGTGTGTGATCTGTGCCCATATCAAAAATGGAGAAAAGTAATAATTAGCTTAATTTAGAAATTCTACTAAAAGTAGTATTGTTAAATTTCCGACCTAATCTTTATAAATTTAATTGAAGTCCTTTTTAACAGTTAATCTCCTATCAAAAATTAATTATTATTTATTATTATTTATTATTTATTATTTATTAATATCATTTATTATTATTACAAATATTTTCAAGTTTAATGATTAATCTACAATTATAAACTATTTTTATTAACTATATTAATAATTATTTAATTCCACATTAAATGTATTATCAATTTTTATATTTTATTATATACAAAATTATTATAACAAAGTTAATAATAAAAGTTAATAAGTTTTATTAATTACTAATTATTTATTATAATTATTTTATAGTGCAATTTATTTGAGGTATTAATCTATTCTATATTATTGCTAATATTAATTAATTTATTAAGCTATTTATTTTATATCTGTTTAATTATAATGTTAAATAATTATTTATTATTAATCTTTATTAATTATTATTTAAATAAATTATCTAATTTATTTTATTTTATTTCATTTTATTTTTGTTAATTTATATTTTTACATGAATTTAAAGTATTTATAATTTAATAAGAAAAAGAAAAAAAAGAATAACAATAAAGAAAATAAAGAAATGATATTGTTGATAAGAATAAGATTATTAAAAGGTGTCTTTTAAAATTGTTATACTATTTTTCTTGAAATACAATTTTTCATGAAGATCATAATTAATTTTTATTTTAATTTTATTAAAGTAGAATTATTTAAGATTTAGATAATTTAATCTGATTTAAGGTTAAAATTTAATCTTTAAATAATTTTTTATTATAATATTTGAATTTGTAATTTAATTCATTATAAGAAAAAAAAATAAAATAAAATAAAATAAAATAAAATAAAATAAAATATCTAAACCACAAATATCCAAGATACAATAATTATATAAAAAAATATTGTAAAATAGGGACTGAATCATAATACCTTTCTAAGATTCCAAGAAAGCTACATATGTAAAGTTATTATTATTAAAAAAAATTTTTATACTCAGACAAGATTTCTCTGATAGAAATAGATAAAACTAACTCATTCTTCACTATTATTAAAACCAAAACTGTTCAGATTAGATTGAATAAATTTGTTATGGAATGCATATTTAGAAATTCTATCAGTAATAATCTTTTTGAAATAATGTTTATAAACCTACATTAATTAAAAAAATTAAAAAATTAAAAAAAAAAAAAAAAAGTAATAATAATAATAATAATAATAAGACATTTCATCCCCCAATTGTAAATTTATCAATGTAAAAACTAATGGTATGTATATAAAAGACTTTTACTGGTATTATTAATATAAGAAACATACTATATTAAATATTTAATATTTAATATTTATAATAAATAAAAAGAGATAATTCAAAGCTAAAATGTTGCTATATATTTTATTGGTTTTATACAAAAAAAAAATTCTTTAATAACAATAGTTTATTATAAAAACTTTTTTTTTTAGAAAATAAATAAATAAGAAATTAATAATATCAATTTTTATGTTATTCTATACTTTTATCTTTATTTATTTACTTATTTATTTTCATTCTTTTTTCTTTATTATTATGTATTTATTATTATTATTATTATTATTTTATTATTTATTTCTATTTTTATTTTGTTATTTTTTTTTTATTTTCTTTATTTAAATTTTTATTTTAATTTACTTGTTTATTTATTTATTTATTTATTTATTATTTATTATATATATTGCTATTTTATATTTTAATTTTATTTTTGTTTATTTATTATTTTTATTTTTATGTTATATTTTTATTTTTATTTTTATTTTCATTTTTTTTATCCTTATCTTTTATTTGCTCTTTTTCAATATTTTGTTTAAAAACATAACATCTAAAACTTCAGACTTTTTTCTTGTTGTTTTCTCTTTTTTTACCCTTTTTACCACTTTTTAACTTTAAATCTTTATCTTTATCGTTTTCCTTAGCTTTTTTCTCCTCTTCTTCTTTTGCCATATCTTCAGCAACAAAATAGTTAAAATTGATGAGGTAAATAATAAACTACAATGTAACAATGTATAGAAATATGTAAAACATATAATATTTTGTATAAAAAAAAATAATAATAATAATAATACAAGAAAAATTAAATAAACTAATAATTTATAATTTTTATAATTTATAATGTATATATAAGTTTTAAAATAAATTATTATAGTTATACTATTTTATTCATTTTTTTTTTTTTTTATAAAAAGAAAAAAAAAAAGAATTATAAAGAAAATAGTTACAGTGACGATAAAGTGAACAGTGAACATTAATTTAAGATTTTTTTGTAAATTCTCTTGAGAATAGACCATATTTTTTTGATTTGTATTTTCAATATAGTTTAAAAATTCTGTTTCTTCATCGTAAAGATGGTCTTTCAATTTTTAATATTCATTATAAGCTATACTTCTAGATACAAAATATGCAGCTGTATAATTTGCAAAATTTAATTTGCTTTTCTATCGATTATAATTTAATAATAATACATATATATATAATATATAAATAAATAAGTAAGTAAGTAAATATAAATAGTATATAAAAAATATATTTAATGAAAAAAATAATATATTTTCATCTTCATTCATTTCACCACAATAATAACAGTAATAATAATATTGTATATACCACTATTATTATTACTATTATTTAAAAGTGTTAGAGATAAAGAATAATTTGGATATAAATAAAATTAATATTTAAAAAAAAAAATTAAATAATTAAATCAATTACAAAGAATACTCCAACTAAAAGAAATGCATAGGCTAATATATCAGTATAATTCTTCACCAAAGGGTTCATATTATGAGAGATAACATAAATATAAAAGATCTAAAATAGATATATGTAAATTATTTAAATAAATAATTATATATAAGAGAAAGAAAGAAAAAAAAATAATTAATTTTAAAATAAAATTTTAGTAGCCATTGTTGCTATTACTTATTATTAAATAATAAATTGATAAAATAAGTATTATTTATTTTTAATTTATTATTTTTATTATTATTATTATTATTATTATTAAATTAAATATTTGAATATTTAATTGTGGCTTGTATTATATTCTAATTAATTTAAATATAATTTATATTTATCATCTATTGAATATAATTATTTTTTTAAATCTTGGTTAGTATTTTTAAGTCATATTAATAAGGTTTAACATTCTCCCCCCTTCAGAAATAAAATTTTTTTTTTATTTTTTATATAAATTTTGATTTGTAAAATTAAATATTTTCTTTCTATTTAAAGTTTTTTTGATGATTGGATCGACTATCATATCATTTGTATTGATATATTTTAATTGGACGTTTTTAACTTTCATTTATTTAATATAAATATTTTCAATATTGAAATGGTAATCATCACTAATATGTCTAAAAACTATGGATTGAAATGGCCTACTTCAATACTACTTTCGCTTATTTCATTAGCTGTGTCTATGTCTATATGTCTATAATTTCTGTTTTTTTTTTTTTTTTTAAAAATAATTCATAAAGTAGATTTTTTTTTAATTTTTGTAATACTTTCCTAATAAATTCTGTAGTACTTAAATATTCAGCTTCATATTATTATTAAAATTAATATTAAGTATTGTTATTGAATTTAATATTATTAAAATTATTATTAACCCCTAACTAATATTTTTAATTGACAACATTAGATTTTATAAATACAAAATTTAGAGTTAGAACTAGTAATACTTTATATATTTTTAAATTATTATTAAGTCAATATTAAAATAACGAATGTTTTAAAATGCAATGAACAGAATATTATTATATTGATTATTAAACAAATAGTATTCTAATTATAAAATAAAAATATCTTATATTAAGATAAAAAACTTTTTATTTATTCTATATTCTTTATTCTTTATTATTAATATATTAATTTTTTATTGTTTTTTATTTTTCATTTATTAATTATTATCTTTTTTATATTATATTTTTTTTTATTGTTTATTCATTTATTTTTAATTTTTACATATTTACTACTTTCTTATTTATTTATTTATGTAAATATGCAACGAGACTGTAACACTTTTTTATTTTAAAAATTTAAACTAACCCAATTCAATAATAATTAGATTAGGTTAAATTTTGAATTACTCTAATCCTGAGGTGCTGCGTTTCGAGCATGGCTTATAAATAGAATCTAATATTTAATTTAACGCCCCACATTTAATTATTTTTTAATAAATATGGGGGTGTGTCATTTCGAAAATTTTTATTATATAAATTTGTATTTTGTTGTAGTGTATTTCGGAAAACATGGCGTATTATAATGTAATAAATAAATAAATGAATAAATAAATTATAAATGAATAAATAAATTTTTAAATGGTAATAAAAATAATTAATCCAAACGTTTATTATGGGTGGGCATTTCGCCAAATTGCATTTCGCCAAGTTGCTTTACGCCAAATTGAGAATTATTAAATAAATAAATAAATAAATAAATAAAATTAAATATTTTTATATTGATGTATTTATATTTTTGAAGTAAATATTTAAATATTAAAAATTTTTTTTCATATATAAAAAGCTTTACAAATATCTGTTTAAATAAATAATAAATTGATAAATAATAAATAAAAAAAATAATAATAATAAAATAAACAATATAGTAATATAATTAATAAAAAAAATATAAACACTATTGCTATAATTATAAAAGGATTGTCATTAATAATAATAATGACGATTAAATTATAAATAATATTATTATTATTTGCAAATATATATATAAATGAATTAATAAAAATAATATTTACCTCCTTAGAAAAATGTAAATATTTTATTAATTAATAATAAATAATATATAATAAATAATAAATAAATAATATAAACTGTAGCAATAATTACAGAAGCATCCTATGTTACTATATATAATCCTTTTAATCAGAGGATTTCGAGTATTAAAGCCAATGATATAACCAACACTTTTAATATATGGTTATCAAGAAATATTTTCACAAAAATAAATAATGATAATAACATCAACTTATACAACAACAATAATTTATGTTTTAATATTCAAAATATTAAAAAAAGAGAAGATGTTATCTTGTGGCATCGCAGACTCGGCCACTTCAACATAAATAAATTAATCAACTTCCAAATATTAAAATTGAAGAAAAATGCAAAACATGTATCAAGTCAAAATTAAAAAATACTCCTTTTCTACCCTCTGAAAATAATAGTAATTCTATTTTAGAACTTATTCACATGGATTTAGTAGGTCCAATTAATCAATCAATCTACTTTCAATTTTAGACGATTATTCGAGGTATAATTGGGTGATATTCTTACAAAATAAAGGTGAAACATTCAATAAATTTTTGGTATGGTATAAACAAATTACAAACATTTTTAATTTAAAAATCAAATATATTAAAAGCGACAATGGAACTGAATTCACGTCTAGTGAATTTCAAAATTTATGTAAACAAGACGGGTTAATTCACCTCTTTAGTACTCCTTACACGCCACAACAAAACGGCAGAATAGAAAGATTAAACGGTGTTCTAATTAATACTGGTACAGCACTACTTGAGGATTCAAAACTAAGTAAAAAGTTTTGGAAAGATGCTGTATCAATTGCAAGTTATCTATATAACAGAATTTCACACAGCGCAATAAATAATAAAATACCATATGAAATAATCCATAAATCAAAAGTAAATTATAAAAACTTAAAAATATTCGGCTGTAAAGTACTTTTCTTAATACCAAAACAAAAACAACATAAATTCGAAAATAATGCCATGCCAGGAATATTTATAGGCTACTGTAAAAATCCCAAGGCATACAAAATTTTTGATATCACAAATAATAAAATAGTAATATCAAGAGTTGTAGAATTTTTTGAAAATACATCTGGAGACTTCTATTTTGATAAACAAATTAATGACATAAATGATCAAACATATAACATTCAATATTCCCAATTTAAAAACAATTTCAATCCAACATACAACAATCAACTACCACTAAATTTGGATACTACTAATACATTTAACGTTGATAATAAAAATTATAATATATATAAAAATAATCAAAATCAAGATAAATCACATACCACTAACACAACCATGGAAATTGATTCAAATAACAATAATCAAAATAATATAAATGAATTAGCACATAATACTAATCGACAACAAAATAATAATGTAAATTTAAATTTAATAAACAATCAAAATAATAACAAAGGAAAATATTCTAATGCAACTACAAATAAAAAGTCAACAAAAACAAAAAAATTTAAACCAAATGAATCTAATAATAACAACAATAAAAATAATTTCGAAAACATCTTAAGAGAACCATTAAACTACAAAGATATATTTAATCTTAAGGACAAAGAAGAATGGATCTCTGCAGTAAAAGAAGAGATAAATAATATGAATCGTCTAAAAGTATACCAAATAGTTAAGGATTTACCCAGAAATGCAAATTTAGTCTCTTCCAGATGAATATTTAAATATAAAAGAGACTCTGAAGGAAACATTATAAAAGGAAAGCTCGTCTGGTAGCAAGGGGATTCACGCAAGAATTCGGCATCGATTACAATGAAACTTTTTCTCCTACATTAAAACAAGATTCCTTTCGTATCATTACAGCTTTAGCAGTACAGAAAAACTTCAATATTAAACAACTTGATGTCACAGCAGCGTATCTCAATGCAGAACTGACAGAAGAAATTTACATGGAAGCCCCTGAGGGATATTCCAGTGAAAATAAAAACTTTTGGAAATTAAAGAAGGCCCTTTATGGATTAAAGCAGTCCGGTATGGAATGGAATCAAAAATTAAATGGAGTACTACTGAAATTAAATTTTAAAAGATTAAAAAGTGAACCTTGTCTATATAAGAAGATCAGTAACCGTGGAAACATAATATGTATATTAGCAGTATACGTAGATGATATAATACTCACAGGAACAGACGAAGCAATAACTGAAACAAAATACAAAATTAAAGAACATTTTAAAATTAAAGACATTGGTGATGTAGACTTCATCATAGGAATTAAATTTCAAAAAATCAGCAACGTATATATACTACATCAAAATAGATATATAAATAATATCTTAAAAAAATTTTAACATTTAAGATTAGAACCAATTAGTAACTTAATTCCGATTGATGATAATAACCTAAAAGAAAAATACATAGATCCAACAATATATAAGTACTGTAGGAAGTTTACTATATCTCGCAATCAGCACAAGACCAGATATCTTGTTCGCTGTCAGCAAAGTTTCAAGAAAATCACAGAAACCTACCCAAAATGAATGGATAAATGTTATTAAAATAATTAAATATTTAAAAGGAACAAAAAATTACGGATTAAAATTTACTAACAATCCATTAATTAAAACTTTTGCAGACGCAGACTTCGCAGGCGATAAAGAATCCAGAAGATCCACATCAGGCTATATAATTACCATTGGTAACACCCCAATAAGTTGGTACTCGAAGCTACAAAACTGTGTATCTACTTCAACAGCAGAGTCCGAATATTACAGCATCAGCGAATGTGCCAAACAATGTATATGGTATCAAAATCTTTTAAATGAACTAAATCAAAATATAAATCAAATAATTATATATACAGACAATAAAGCAGCCATCCATATAAGTAAGAATAATTTAATAAACCCCAAGAGCAAACATATTGATATCAGGTACCATTACATAAGGGAACTAATAAACAAAAGAAAAATAATCTTAACATACATAAAATCTCAAGAAAATATCGCAGATGGGTTTACAAAATATCTGAATAAAAAAATTTAATGAAAATTTTTAGAAATAAACTACTATATAAATTTTAATTTTTTTTTATAAATTTTAGTTTAAGAGGGAATGTCAAATTAAATATATTTTAAATAATGTAATTAATCATTATCACGTGAATTATAAAATAATATTTATATAAACTAAAATTATGCTTTAAAAAACATATACTCTTGAAAAAATAATATACAAAAATAAATAAAATAATAATTAAAACATATGTTTGTTTTTTGTCAAATATAATACAAACAATATATATGTAATTCTTAGAATAAATTAGAATATAATAGTATAATATATTAGGAAATAATTAATAATAATTAAAAATAATAATTAATAATAATTAATAATAATAATTAATAATAATAATTAATAATAATTAACAATAGTTTAAAAAATAATTAATAATAATTAGTAATAGTTAATAATAGGAATTAATAATTAATGATAGTGTTAAATATTATAATAAATAAAAGATAATAATGAGCAAATATAGAATAATAAATAGTATAGTATAATAAATGACACGTAGGCAAATAAAATAAGATAATAGAAATATAGGATAAGATATAATATAAATAATAATAGTAATAAGCATATTATTATAGTAATAATAATATGAAAAAATATAAATAATAGTTATTATTAATATAAATAAAAGGAGTCTTCTAAGCCCTAAAAGCGTGGGCAATTAGCCGCCTACACAGAATACTTTTTGAATCTGTGAGACTAGTATTGGGAAAACAATTTGTTTCTTTTGTCCGTAGCTAATAATAAGTTAGCTAATTCTTAGATATTTATATTTAAGGTTATAAAAATTAACAGTGATATATTCTTTTTTCAATACTAATTGGAATTAACCACTGGTCTTATTGTCTAATCAAAGAGAGCTAAAAGGATACATTAGACTCCTTGAACAAATTATAAATTTGGTGGGTTAATACTTTATAATTTGGTTTATATTAGCATTAATAAATTTTATTTTGTATTTTCTATTATTAATATAAACTATAAATAATAAGCGCATTAAATAATCAAATAATAATTAATAAATTAGAGATAACAAAGAAAAATAAAATATAAGATTAAATAATTATATAGATGAATTTATTGCATTATTATACTATTATAAATTGAACGCAGTTTAGGAAAGACTTAGTACAGTCTTAGAAGCAGCCGTGGTGTGGGATTCCAGAAATGATGTGATTTCCGGGTTAAATTTATCTGTCACAGTCGGCGCGCTGGGCAGCTCTGAATTGGCCTACCCGTATTAATGGATAGGTTGCAACAGTGGGGCTGACAGGATCATGACTTCGTTAATAGACAAGCTGCCTGTTATGTCTACTATCACACATATCTCACATTCATGACTGGAAAATTTCCGGAAATGATTTCCTAACACAGAATTTTGCAATAAATCTAAATCTATATTATTAGTAAAATCCATATATTTTATTCTAAAAAAATATATATATATATATTATAATGCTACCTAACCATTTTTCTTTCTATATACACATAAGTCATATTTTTAATTTAGGTATTTTATAAAAGAAAATGAATTCAAATAGTAAAAACCCAGCACCTAATGATGCTAACTCTGCTAAGCTCATAACTGCTCTTACCGAGTTTATCCCTACATTCTTCTTAGCCGATGGAGTGTTGTTCAATAACGAAAAAGAAGACGTTAAGCTCAACCTCAGTGAAGTAATTGAACAATGCGAAATATTCTTCACTGAACACCCTAGTTCCTTTATTGAAGAAGAATCCAAAAACAAATTCTTAATAACTAAGCTATTCGGATCGGCAAAGAAGTGGGGTTTGTCATTGAAAGCCGACGGAACCCTCAGAACGTTAACTTATGAATTCAAACAGTTATTGATGGACAATTTTGGGGATACCAAAGAGCAAAAGTACGTTTTAATCGAGCAGTTACTTAGCCTTAAACAGCATAATTTAGGAAGAGATGCATTTTACACTATTGAATTCAGAAGATTGGCAAATTGTATATAATGGAATGACGATGTTAACATAGATCTTATAAGAAGAGGTCTATTAAAAGAAGTGCAAAAGAAGTTTGATGAAGAGGAGAAGCCCAAAGACCTTTTTGAAGCTACTAACCTGATTATCAGTATTGATAAGAAATGCTATTTAGACCAGGAACTTAAAGATCAAAGATAAGAAAAGGACATCAACTACCAAAACCTTCAAAAGAAAACAATATGAATTTAACAAATCCAGTAATAAATTTCGCCATAATAATAAATTTGGAAAGCACAATGAAAAGAATGAAATTCTGTCAGCAAACTACACTCCAAGTTCAAATAACTCCATGACCGCAACTTTTCTTATTATTGTTAATGAAGAGAAAATCAAAATCAATATTCTTATAGATTCTGGCTCGGCAAGAAGTTATATGTGCAACGATTTTGCACAAGCACACAAAGTTCCAAGAATGAATCTTCCAACCTCCATGAATATTCAGCTACCAAATCAAAAGGGTATGAATATTAAGCAGACAACAAAGAAAATTGACCTTATAATCATGGACCATAAGGAAAAGTACGAATTCTTTATAGCAAACCTACACTTGAATGGCATTTCAGTAATCTTAGGAAGAGATTGGCTGAATCTCCATCAATCTTATATAAATTACAAGAACAATAGAATCTATTTCCTTGAAAATCACTGTCTCTCCCATTGCCCATCTGCAAAAGGAAATAAATTCATATTCCATAATAAAAACATTACTGCTACTATTCTTCAGGACAACAATGCTAAAACTGACCAAAGCAATACTTCTGAAAATGTTTCAACTGACCAAATAATTCCTACTTCTGTTTCTGAAGATGAAATCTTTGACTCGGATATTTGTGCTGCTATTCATGATAACTTAACAAATACTAATCAATAAATCTTATCAAAATACTACTCTGATTTACTGAAGGTTTTCGAAAAGAAGGAGGCGGACAAGTTACCTACTCATCGTGAATGACATTTCAATTGATCTAATTCCTGGTGGACAATTATACTATGGGCCAATATATTCCTTAACCGTTGAAGAAATGAAAGCGTTAAGAGAATATTTGAAAGAAAATCTACACAAAGGATTTATAAGAAAGTCGAGATCACCCGCAGGAGCGCCAGTTCTATTTGTTAGAAAACACGATGGATCTTAAGGCTATGTGTTGACTATAGAAGATTGAATTCAATAACAATCCGAAATAGTTACCCAATTCCAAGACTTGCAGATCTCGTAGAATCATTCCGAGGTGCAGTAATCTTTACTCGTTTAGACTTACGTTCTGCTTATAATCTAGTACGAGTAAAAGAGGGTCATGAATATTTGACGGCCTTCAGAACTCCAATTGGCCATTTTGAATATTTAGTAATGCCATTTGGACTCGGAAATGCACCATCTGTTTTCCAAAGATTTATTCAAGATGTCTTATCTGATTGTATTGGTTCCTATGTTCAAGTTTATTTAGATGATGTTATAATTTATTCTACTTCTCTGAACGAACATATTAAGCATGTTCGTACTGTGTTAAAACTTTTAATAGATAATAGTCTTTACGTTAAAATGGAAAAATGCGACTTTCACGTCAAGGAAACAAAGTTCTTAGGTTTCGTAGTATCTACAGAAGGCCTTTCAATGGATAATGATAAACTTAAATCAATTTTAGATTGGCCAGTTCCAAAAAATATTAAAGAACTTCAAAGATTTTTAGGTCTTTGCAACTCCTATCGTAAATTCATAAATAACTTCTCAACGATTATCGAACCTCTTCGCACTATCTTAAAAAAGAACACTGACTTTATATGGGACATTAGGACAGACGATGCCTTCAATGAACTTAAGAATGCTTTCACGAACAACGAAGTACTCATCTATCCTGATCCTGAAAAGGAATTCACGGTTGAAACCGATGTAAACGATTTCGCTGTCGGTTGTATACTTTCTCAAGTATATCATAAAGATAGTTAACTTCATCCAATTGCATTCTATTCCAGATCGCTGACATCAGTGGAAGCTAATTATACTATATATGACAAAGAGCTTCTTGCTATGGTCATCGCATTTGATGTCTGGAGGCACCACCTCGAAGGTGCAAAATTTCCCATACAAGTAATCACCGACCACAAAAACTTACTTTATTTTAAGAAGCCTCAAAATCTGAATTAACGACAAATCCGTTGGAGTCTCTTTCTTTCTAAGTTCACTTTTAGAATTTCCTATAGATCAGGTTCTCGAAATGGAAAGCCAGATTCTTTATCAAGAAGACCTGATTATGAATCCAAAGTTAACAAAAACACTATTAATAAGCCTTTACTTGATGAAAATATATTTTGCTGTTTTACTGAAAGTAATTTGGATAAGTTGATTCAAGTTCAAAGTAAAGATAAATTTTGTAAAAATACGATTCTTAAGATATCAAGCAACGGCTCGGTTAAAAGTTCATTATTCAGTGTTATTGATGGTGTCCTTCACTTTCAAAAAAGAATCATCGTCCCATCCTCTCTCAAAGGCAAGGTACTTCGATCATTTCATGATACACCAACAAATGGTCATCAAGGTGTTGACAAAACACTTGAGAAACTTAAAAGATTTTACTGGTGACCTAATATGAAGAATGATATGCAAAATTATATAAACTCATGTGAAACTTGCGGAAAAAACAAAATTCGCCGTCATAAACCATATGGCAAAACTCAACCTCTTCCAGTTCCAAACATGCCTTGGGAAGTTATTGGTGTTGACTTTATTATTTCTCTTCCAAGTTCACAAAATTGCACTTGTATCATGGTCGTAGCTGATCATCTCACTAAGATGATTCATTTGGTACCTTGTTCTGACGTCCCCTCTGCTGATCTAACCGCTAAGATGCTTCTTTTTAATGTTTTTAGGTATCATGGTTTTCCTAAGTATATTATCTCTGATCATAGCTCTCAATTTTCTTCCGAATTTTTGACTTCACTTTGTTCTGCTTTGAATACTAAACCAAGACTTGCAACTGCACATCATCAACAATCCAATGGCCAAGTAGAACGTGCAAATGCAGTTATCGAACAATATCTTCGATGCTATTGTTCTTCAACTCAAAGTGATTGGTGTTTTTATCTTCCCTTATGTGAAATGGCCTATAACAACTCCCTTCATAAATCCATAAATATGTCGCCATTTCGTGCAAACTATGGTTTTGATCCTATTTGTAACATCGACGCACCACCATTATACTTAAAGGATAACGCCTCTGAACTCACACGAGACTGGTCTGCTCATTTTGACTCGCTTAGATCCCATCTTGCCAAAGCTAAAGAATAATAAAGTATAATATTATTAATTAAATTATTTCTGTAAAATTCAATTAAATTATTTCTGTAAAATTCAATTAAATTATTTCTGTAATTTTAATTAGTAATAGTCACAATCTCAATTAATAATAATTAATATTTCAATTAGTAATAACAATATTTAATTAATAATTATCTTTCTGTAAAAACTTCAATTAATAATAATTATATTTAGTATTAGTAATAAAAAATGTATTCATTATTTATTTTTCCTTCTTAGAATACATTTATTAGTAATATCAGTTATTTAAGATTTTTCCAGTAGTAATTATTGGTTTTACTTAAATAATACGATGATCGATTTGTTTAGATTATCGATCGAAGCTTTTCAGGTTTTTCTTCTAGTCTTTTCCTGAAAAGAATAATTGTTAAGATTAGAATATTCTTTTTATATTTTGAAAAAAGTATAAAAAGGGCTCTTGAATTTCCTTTAGAAAATCAAGAGTCATTATTATAAGTTTTATAATAAATAAATAATAATAACATTAAAATATTAATAAACGAATTTTTAATAAAACATATTTTTATTATCTTTAACAATTAAGTGTACTTGTTTATTACAATTCTTATAATAAACTCAATCCTTTAAGATAAGTATAAATTTTTACTTTCTTAATTCCTTTCTAATAATTAATTAATAATTAATTATTAGTTAGCTAATAATTATTTTTTTATATTTAATTTTATAATAAAATTATTACAATTGATAAATAATGAAATTTAAAAACAAGAAATAACTATAAAAACTGAATTTTAGGTTAAAAATTAAATTATACTTTCATTTATTAATTTATTAAATATTACAAACATTATCAATTTATCCACAAATTTTAATTAAAGAAAAATAAAATAATAATTTAATTTATCGAAACTTATATCGAAACAAATATTATAAAAATTAATAATATTTAATTAACGATCTAAATTAAAAGAATCTAATGTTAATAAAATCATATTTATTGCACTTTAAATATAAACAAAAACAAAGAAATTAATAATAAAACTAACAAAATAACTTCAAAACGCTATAAACAAACAATCTTTAAATTGAAAACAAATATTTTATTTACCTTATAAATAAACAAATTATATAATATTTTTAATTCTTCTTGTTTACTTTTTAATTATATTTTATTTATTTTTATTCAATTATTAATATAAATATTATTATTGTAAATATTTATTCTTTTGTTTACAAATTGTAAATATTATTTTTAATTTTAAATACTTTAATTTTAATGAAAAATATAAATACTCTTTAAACACTTTATGTAAATAATTTTTCTCTGTTATTATTATTATTAAAATAAGTAATTAATATTAATATAATTAATATTTTATTTTATAATTTTAATAATCATTTTTATTTTATAAATAAAAATTAAAAAAAAATTAAATAAAAATTTAAATAATTAATAAATTTAAATTAGAAAAACAAGTGTTTCTAATAAAACAATTATTTGAGTGTTATAATAAAACAATTCCTTTTAAACTAAATCAATTAAATAATAAATAACTCATACAGTTATTTTCGAAGATAAAGGATAATAGTCACTTTTGGAATTAAATTTCAAATTAAGATTATTATCAAAATTTATCATTATTGATACGGGTTCGGCAGAAAACGGAAATATTCGAAATATAAAAAAAAAATATATTAAACACTAAAAGTTTAAATGAAACAACAATATTTAATTTTAAAATAAACTTTATTAAAATTATTGTTCGAAGTATTAAAAAGAAAGAAATTTATTCTTCTTTTTATACTTTTTATTTTATTACATGATTTTATTATTACATGTGTTTATTATAAAAATATAAAATAAAAATAAAACTAATACTATACTATACTATTATTATTATTATTCCTATTGCTAAAATAAAAATATTTAAATTAAATTAAACCATTAAGATTAAACTTAGATTAAGTTAAGTATCACGAAGGCATTCCCGGCAGTAACTTCTTCTTGATATTATTTTAAAGAGAGAAATTTTATACAGAATTGATCTTTTCTGTATTTTGTTTATTTTATTATTTAAATATTTTCTGTATTTTATTTATTGTTTATAATAGTAGTTTTTACTATTTGCTCTTAATATTTTCTTTTATTATTTATATCATTTAATTTTTATGTTTTTATACAGAAATTTAGAACTCTGTATTTTATTTATTTTATATAAAATATTACCTTAGATAAAATATTAATAAGTATTGATATTAATAAGGGAATTGAATAAGAATATTTAATAATATTCATTATATTTTATATTAATAAAATAAGAATATTTAATAATAATATTTATTATATTTATTATATTTGATATTAATAAAATAAGAATATTTAATAATAATTTTTATTATATTAATAATAAAATATTATTATCAATATTTTATTATTAATATTTTATATTTTATATTATTATCAATATTTTATTATTAATATTTTATATTTTATATTATTATCAATATTTTATTATTAATATTTTATATTTTATATTATTATCAATATTTTATTATTAATATTTTATATTTTATATTATAATCAATATTTTATTATTAATATTTTATATTTTATATTATTATCAATATTTTATTATTAATATTTTATATTATTACCAATATTTACAATATATTAAAAATTTAACATTATATTATATAGTTATAATATAAAAAAAATAAAATAATTGTTAAATTATTTTTATTATTACTACCAATCAAAAATAAATAATAGTAAAATGAAGAATATAAAAATAATTCATTTTGTCATACTATTAAAACTCTCTCTTCTACTTTAATAAAATCAACAATCAATAAATAAAAGATAAATAAAATAAAAAATAAAATAGTTATAAAATTTAATTAAGAGTTAGAATTTAGACTTTAGTGTGAAATTAATATTAAGTTTGTAATATTAGTTAATTAGATTATATAGAAATTATTTAAAATATTTATTAGATTTATTTATAGAATTTAAAAGTATTAATTGTTGGGGAATAATAATAAATAAAGGAAAGAGAAAATTTATTTTATTTTTAATTATTAAAATATATTATTTTATAATCATAATCTTTAGTGTCTTATCATTCGTTACACTAATTGAAATTATAATTATTGTTAATTGAAATTTACAGAAATAAATTTACAGAATAATTTAATTAGTAATTATAAAATTAATAATTATTGAATAATTATTAAGGACTAAGAAATATAGACTTATTATGAAATGAATAAGTCTAGTTTCTTTCATTGCTCCTTCTAATGAGTTTTTTAATTCAGGTTTTCTTTTTGTATATGGCTCCAACTTTGAGATATAAAATACCGGATGGTAATGAAGATTTTCCGGTAATTCCAGAAGGTAGTTCATTCTTTCCCGCACTTCTATAATTTTGAACGGTCCTAAATATTGACTTGAAAATTTTTTTGACGTTGCATTAGTAAAATAGTAACGTTTAAGCCAAACCAAGTCACCAACTTTAAAATGAGGTCCAATAGCTTTTTTAGAATCAGAAAATTTCTTGAAGTCTTCTTTAGCTTTGGTAAGATGAGCTTTAAGTGCATAAATGGGAAGACCAGTCTCGGGTTAACATTGAAGCATTATCCTTGAGTAAAATTGGAGGAGAATCAATATTGCATATAGGGTCAAAACCATAGTTAGCGCGGAATTGAGACATACCAATAGATTTATGGTATGAACTGTTGTATGCCATTTCGCAGTGACAAATAGAAACACCATTCACTTTGAGATGTAGAACAATAACAACGAAGGTATTGTTCAATAACAGCGTTAGCACGTTCGACTTGGACATTAGATTATTGATGATGGGCAGTAGCGAGTCTTGGCTGGGTGTGAAGAGCAGAACAAAGTGAAGTCCAGAATTCAGATGAAAATTGGGAGCCATGATCAGAAATAATATACCTAGGAAAACCATGATCTCGAAACACATTAAAGAGAAGCATTTTGGCGGTAAGATCGGCATATGGAACGTCGGAGCAAGGTACCAATTTAATCATTTTAGTAAGATGGTCTGCAACTACCATGATACAAGTGTAATCTTGGGAACTTGGGAGAGAAACAATAAAGTCAACACCGATTACTTCCCATGATCTATTTGGAACAGGAAGTGGTTGGATTTTACCATATGGTTTATGACGTCGGATTTTGTTTCTACCGCAAGTTGTACAAGAGTAAACATAATTTTGCACATCATTTTTCATATTAGGCCACCAATAATATCTTTTAAGTTTTTCGAGTGTTCTGTCAGCACCTTGATGACCATTTGTTGGTGTATCGTGAAATTATTGGAGTATCTTGCCTTTGAGAGTGGTTGGGACGATGATTCTTTTTTGAAAGTGTAAGACACCATCAATAACACTGTATAAAGAGCTTTTGACCGAACCATTAATAGTTATTTTAGAAAGCGTATTTTTACAAAATTTGTCTTTACTTTGAGCTTGAATCAATTTTTCCAAATTACTTTCAGTAGTACAACAAAAGATATTTTCGTCAAGTAAGGGCTTATCGACAGTTTTCTTATCAACTTTGGATTCATAGTCAGGTCTTCTTGATAGAGAGTCTAGTTTTCCACTTTTTGAACCTGATCTATAAGATATTCTGAAAGTAAATTTAGAAAGGAAAAGGCTCCAACAGATTTGTCTTTGATTCAAACTTTGTGGCTTTTTAAAATAAAGTAGGTTTTTATGGTCAGTGACTACTTGTATGGGAAATTTTGCACCTCCGAGATTGTGCCTCCAGACATCAAACGCGGTAACCATAGCGAGAAGCTCTTTGTCATATATAGTATAATTAGTTTCTGCAGAAGTTAGCGATCTGGAATAGAATGCGATTAGATGAAGTTGACTATTTTTATGGTATACTTGTGAAAGTATACATCCTACCGTAAATTCCTTCTCAGGATCAGGATAGATGAGTGCTTCGTTATCCGTAAAGGCATTCTTTAGTTCATTGAAGGCATTGTCTTCCCTAATGTCCCACATAAATTCAGTGTTTTTTTTAAGAAGAGTGCGTAGAGGTTCAATAATGGTTGAGAAATTCTTGATGAATTTTCTATAGAAGTTGCAAAAACCTAAGAAACTTTGAAGTTCTTTTAGGTTTTTTGGAGCCGACCAATCTAGGATAGATTTGAGTTTGTTTTTATCCATTGTAAGGCCTTCAGTAGATACAACAAAACCTAAGAAATGCGTTTCCTTAACATGGAAATCGCATTTTTCTAATTTGACGAAGAGACCATTTTCAATCAAAAGTTTTAAGACTGTTCGGGCATGATTAATATGTATATTTAAAGAAGTAGAATAAATTATTATATCATCTAAGTAGAATTGAATATAAGAACCAATGCAGTCAGACAAAACATCTTGAATAAATCTTTGAAAAACAGAGGGTGCATTTCTAAGTCCAAATAGCCTTACCAAGTATTCTAAGTGACCAACTGGAGTTCTAAAAGCGGTTAAGTATTCATGACCTTGTTTTACTCGTACTAAGTTATAAGCGGAACGTAAATCTAAACGAGTAAAAATTGTTGCACCTTGGAATGATTCTATGAGATCTGCGAGTCTCGGAATCGGGTAGCTATTTCTAATTGTTATGGAGTTAAGTCTTCTATAATCAACGCATAATCGTAGAGATCCATCGTGTTTTCTGACAAATAGAACTGGATTACCTGCGGGCGTTCTGGACTTTCTTATGAAACCTTTGCGAAGATTCTCTTTTAAATATTCCTTTAAAGCTTTCATTTCTTCAACAGTTAAGGAATATATGGGTCCATAATATAATTGTCCACCAGAAATTATGTCGATGGAAAAATCATATTTGCAATGAGGAGATAACTTGTCCTCCTCTTTCTTTTCGAAAACCTTCAATAAATCAGAATAATATTTTGTTAAGATATCCTAATTTGTATTTATTGGTTTTTCAGGAATAGCAGCACAAATATCAGAATCAAAGATTTCGTCTTCGGAAACAGAAGAAGGAATTATTTGGTCGGTTGTAGCATTTTCTGAAGTATTGTCTTGATTAGTTTCAGGAGTAGTATCTTGAAGAATAGTAGCAGTGATGTTCTTATTATGGAAAATGAATTTATTTCCTTTTACAGATGGGCAATGAGAGAGACAGTTATTTTAAAGGAAATAAATTTTATTGCTTTTATAGTTTATATAAGGTTGATGAATATTCAGCCAATCTCATCCTAAGATTACTGAAATACCATTCAATTGTAGGTTTGCTATAAAGAATTCATACTTTTCTTTATGATCCATAATTACAAGGTCAATCTTCTTTGTTATCTGCTTAATATTCATACCCTTTTGATTAGGTAATTGAATATTCATGGAAGTTGGAAGGTTCATTTTTGGGATTTTATGAGCTTGAATGAAGTCATTGCATATGTAACTTCTTGCTGAACCTGAATCTATAAGAACATTAATTTTGATTTTAACTATATTGACAATAATAAGAAAAGTTGTAGTCATAGAACTATTGGAACTTGGAGTATAGTTTGATAAAATTTCGTTCTTCTCCTTATGTTTTCTGAACTTATTTTTATAGTGATATTTGTTAGTTGATTTATTGAGTTCGTGCTGTTTTCTTTTGAAAGTTTTAATAGTTAATGTTTTCTTTTTGTCCTTGGTCTTTAATTCTTGGTCTAAATAGCATCTCTTGTCAATACTAATTATCAAGTTTGTTGCTTCAAAAAGGTCTTTTGGTTTCTCTTCTTTATCAAATCTCTTTTGCGCTTCTTCTAATAGACCTCTTCTTATAAGATCTATATTAACATCGTCAGTCCATCCAATACGACTTACCAATCTTCTGAATTTAATAGTGTAGAATGCAGCTCTTCCTAAATGATGTTTTCTAAGGCTAAGTAACTGCTCAATTAGAACATACCTCTATTCTTTTGTATCCCCAAAATTGTCCATTAATAGCTGTTTAAATTCTTCATAAGTTAAAGTTCTGAGGGTTCCATCAGCTTTTAACGACAAACCCCACTTTTTCGCTGATCCAAATAACTTAGTAATTTGGAATTTACTTTTGGATTCATCTTCAGTGAAGGAACTAGGGTGTTCGGTGAAGAATATTCCACATTGTTCGAGTACTTCACTAAGATTGAGCTTAACATGTTCATTTTTATTGTTGGACAACACTCCATCGGCTGAAAAGAATGTAAGGATAAACTCGATTAAAGCAGTTATGAGTTTAGTAGAACTTGCATCATTAGAAACTTACATATCACTATTAGAATTCATTTTTTTTATTAATATCTAAATTAAAGTATAAGTTAAGAGAGCATTTCCGGAAATTTTCTAGTCACTGGTATAGGATATGAGCGATAGTGGACAAAACAGGCAGCTTGTCTATTAATAACGTCATGTTTCTGTCTGCCCCACGGTTGCAACCTATTCACTCTCACGAATAGGCCAGTGAAGAGCTGCCCAGCTCGCCGACTGTGACAGATACACTTAACCCAGAAATCGCTTCATTTCTAGAATCCTACCCTGTGGCTGCTTCTAAGACCGTACTGGTTCCCTCTTGACTTACGTTCAAAGTATAATTGTGATACCTAAATATATCCTTATGTATCTTCAATTATTATCACCAATATCATCACTATAAATTACTTATTATTTTGTTAATTATTGTTTATATATATATATTTTTTAATAATTATTATTTTTTTAATTATTCTAATATTAAAATTTATATATAAAAATTTAAAATTATTAAATGATAATATAAACCAAATTATATAGTGTTGATCCATCAAATATATAATTTGTTTTAAAAATCTGATGTATCCTACGTTGCTCCTTACTTTTAAACAATGAAATCGGTTGTTAATTCCAAATAAAATATATCACTGTTAATTTTATATCTTAGTTATAAATAACTAAGAGTTAACTAACTTATTGTTAGCTTTTTATAAAAGAAATAGTTAGTTTCCGATACCAACTTCAAAGAGTGGTAAGGTATTACGTTCAGATGATCAACTACCCACGCAGTAGGGCTGATCAGATTTTTATTATTTATATTGATAATAATTTTATTAATTTATAAAATATATTTACTTATTATTATAATTAAAATTATAATAATTATTATTATTATTATCACTTAATTCAAACAAAAATAATCTATAATAAATAATAGTTAATAATAAATAGTTTATAATTAATTAAAGTGTTTGATTTATTTATATAAGCAGTAATAATTAGAGTGTTTAATTATATAAAGAGTTTGATTTATTAACTAGTGTGTTTAATTATTTAGTTTGACTAGAATAGATTATTTAATTATAGTTTATTTAGAGTGAATTATTTAATTATTTAAATATTATTTTATAAATATTAATTCTTTATACAACTGTACCATAAAATTTGGCGAGCTATGCAGGACCTGAAGAAATAGAATAATATGAAAATAGTAATTAAATAATTTTAATTGATAATTAATAAAGTTTTAAATTATTAGGAGAAAAATAATTTAGTTAATAAAAAAAAAATTTAAAAAAAAAATTTAAAAAAAAAAAAAAATTTAACTATCCAATAGAATTTTTTTAAAAAAATTTATATATATATATATAATTAGACAATTTATAACAATAGAATAATAATAAAATAAATAATAGATAATATTAGTTTAATAATATTAATAAAGGTTATATATTTTGAATTAAGTAAAAAATATAAAGTTCATATACAGTGCGTAAACCGTATTAAATTAATTAATAATTTATTAGGGTGATTCCAATTTATTATTAATTAAGGTGTTTAATCGAATTTGTGAGTGCGGGAATCCGTCCCAGAGTAATAATTATACATCCCATGGTACTTAACGTAGTTTATTAACTATTCGGTATTGGCAGGGTTTCTGGACAAAATCAAACACTGGCGAATAATGAGCTTATTTCACCGAAGTTATAAGATTTTTTTTTATAATTTTATATTGATATAAATAATAAAGTAAAAATTCAATTCAATACAATTAATATATCCAATATTTCAACATAATCAACAATATTTAATAATTTAATAAATCAATACTATTGTAACGAATGTTAACGTTCGAAATATAGTTTTAGTACACACACACTTAATTTATTATGTTTTTAAAAAAAAAATGTTTTTATGTTTATTATTATTTTTTTTTATTTTATTTAATTTTTATAAGTATTTATTTATTTTTACTATCTTTTTATTTCACATTGATTACATTCATGTTCGAAAATTACAACTATTTATATATTTTTTTTTATAATACTATAATATATTTTTAATACATTTTCATTCATATAATAAAATTAAATAATATAAAACTAATATAATTTTTAAAGAAATATCTGAATTATTACTAAGCTATTACTAATAAAAATAAAAATAAAATAAATTTAATTGATTTGTTATTATTAATTTAAAATTTTTCAACTATCTAAATATATTTATTATTTATTAATATTGTATTTTAATTATATAAGGTGATAAATATAAAAAATTTTACAGAAATATTTTAAATGTAGTTTAGTTACTTAATATTTATTTCACAAAAATAAATTGTTAATTCATGGTTTTGAATTGTTTAAGGCATTAGATTATTTATTATGAATTAATTTGTCATATATTATAAGGTTTAAGGATCGAAAACTATTACTAATACAGGGTGCATTTTTAGTAATAGGAATTTATATTTTAGTAATAGGATTTTAATACTTTAGTAATAAAAATATAATATTTGGTAATAGATATTAATATTTTAGTAATAAGAATATAATATTTAGAAATATATTAATATTTTAGTAATAAGAATATAATATTTAGTAATAGATATTAATATTTTAGTAATAGATATTAATATTTTAGTAATAAGAATATAATATTTAGAAATATATTAATATTTTAGTAATAAGAATATAATATTTAGTAATAGATATTAATATTTTAGTAATAGATATTAATATTTTAGTAATAAGAATGTAATATTTTAAAAATGAAATTTATTATTTTAGTAATAGAAATTTTAAAGAATATAGAAAAGTTCTAAAGTATAAATAATTTAATAATATTAATTTTGGTGGTTAAGTTATAACGCAATTCCAACAAAATTAAATATTATTAGTTCATTCTTTATCAAGATGCCCCCTCTACGATTCAAGCTAAGTAGCAGCTGAATTAAACTTTACTATATTTTTCAAATGAACATTTCGATTCATTTGGATTCCAGTATTTGGATCTGTTAAGGTTACTGTATTAAATTTTTTTTTATAACTTTAAGTAGTCCTACAAAATAAGGTTCTAATTTCGTTCGATTGAAATTTCTAATTAATACTAAATCGCCTTCTTTAATATGTTTTCCTTGATTAAAACTGTTTTTTTCTTCTTTACGGGTTGCCCAATACTTACTAGCATTTTTACTATTTTCGGCAGCTTCCATAACCCATCGGTAATGTGTAATAAATTTTTCTAACAATACCTCATCAGATGATTTATTTAAAGCTTTAGTAGGTCTAGCTGCTACATCAAAAGGCTGTTTGCCCATAAAACAGAAGGTAAAATTTCGTCCCAGTCTTGATTTTTATTTCCTATCAATCTTAGTAGTTTTCCAATTTCTTTATTTCTATTCTCTGTTAATTCATTAGATTCAGGATGGTATGTGGAAGTAAATTTTACATAAACATCATATAAATCAAGGAATATTTTAGTCATATCCGAAGTAAATTGTACACCATTATCGGTAGTTATTACTTGGGGAACTCCATGTCTAGCGAAAAGATTTATTAAGAATTTTATGACATCCATTGAAGTAATATTTTCCGTTGGTTCAACTTCAAACCATTTAGTGAAGTAATCTACCGCTACAATAATATATTGATTATTATTTCTGGTTTTTGTTAAAGGACCAATAATATCTAATCCCAAGTGAACAAAAGGACCTTCTACCTTTGTTGGTATGTCTTCCGTTGGATCAGGATATGGTTGTGCACGATTTAATTGGCATTTATCAAATTTACTTATAATTCTTTTAATATCATTAACCATATCATTCCAATAGTGACTTTTCTTTAATCTTTAATAGGTTTTGAAATATCCTTCGTGTCCAATTTCGTGGGCGGCTAATATCAATTTAACTTTTTCTGAGGTATCAGTCACCAATTTTCTATAATCATTACCATCGGTAAAATAGTCGATACCATCAATTAAAAATTCTTTACATTTTTCAAAACATTCTGTTTGTTCTTCTTTCCAAACATATTTAGTATATTTACGAAGAAGTTTGCACAAAGGTACTATTACTTTTGAATAATTAGGAATAAAATTTTTATAATATCCTATTGTTTCTAAGAAAGATCTTAATTCATGTAAATTTGAAGGTGCTTGCCATTTTTTTATAGCTTCAATTTTACTATCCATAGGACTTAAACCTTTTGTAGATATTTTATGACCTAAAACTTCAACTTCTGTTTTAAAGAAATGACATTTTTCAATATTTATTTTGAGTTTATGTTCTTTAAAAATATTTAAAACTTGTTTAATTCGTTCAAGATGTTCATTCTCCATTTTCCATTATGCTTTGGGACAAGTACAACAGGAGAACTCCATGACGAGCACGATGGTTTGATTAAATTTTTCTCAATTAATTTCATTAACTCTTCTTTTAATATATCAGATTTCATTTTTGTAAGACGATAACTTCTTTGTTTAATAGGCTTAAAAAACACGAAATTATTAATACTAAAGATTTATTAGATATTTTTTATATTTAATTTTTATTTTATTTTATTTATTTTTTTTATTTTGAATTTAAGAATATTAAAGAATTAGAAGAATTAATATTTATTTTAAGAGTTTTTATTAAAATTATTTTTAAAATTTTTATTAAAATTATTTTCAAAATTTTTATTAAAATTATTTTCAGAATTTTTATTAAAATTATTTTCAAAATTTTTATTAATATTTATTTTAAGAGTTTTTATTAAAATTGTTTTCAAAATTTTTATTAAAATTATTTTCAGAATTTTTATTAAAATTATTTTCAAAATTTTTATTAAAATTATTTTCAAAATTTTTATTAATTCCAGAATATTTATTAGTATTTAAATAAAGGTTATTTGTTATACAAAGAATAATTTCTTTATTGTCATTAATTTTGCTTTCGATTTCTTTTGAATTTAATCTGGATAGAGCATCAGCAACCACATTTTTCTTTCCTGGTTCATATTAAACAATTACTTTTAACATGCTTAGTGTAACGACCCATCTGGTTTGTCTAGAATTATTCGGTTCTTTATTATTAAATAATCCTATAAGAGGTTTATGATCAGTATACAAAATAGTATTTTTTTTTGTTACCACCAGGATAAGATTTAAACTTTTTACAACAATAAAATGCAGCTGTTCCTTCAAGGTCATTAATGCTATAATTTAATTCTGCAGGTTGTAAGGTTCGACTTACATAATGAATAGAGTGTTCATTTTCATTTTCATTTTTTTGAATAAGAACACCGCCAATACCTTCAAGTGAAGCATCTGTTCTAATGATAAAGGGTTTTTCAAAATTAGGATATTTTAATATTGGGGCTTTTGTTAACCTTCCTTTTAGATCCTGAAATCTCTCTTCTTGTTCATTGGCCCACATAAAATTTGTATTTTTCTTTGTTAGTTTAAATAATGGATGGGCTAACTGTGCATATCCTTTGATGAATTTCCTATAGTAACCGATAGCCCCTAAGAATGATCGTAGTTGTCTTATATCTTTTGGTGACTGTATTTTATTAATGGATTCAACTTTCTTTTGGATGGGTTTTACGCCTTCTGTTGATAATACGTTACCAATTAATTCAACTTCTTCTTTGAAAAAATGACATTTTGATAGGTTGGTTTTTAATCCATTATTCCTGATAATATTGAATACGTTTTGTAGATCAAGCATGTGTTGTTCCAAACTCGTAGAAAAGATAACTATATCATCCATATATACAAACATGCATTTTCCTATTAACGGTAAAAATATCCGGTTCATTTCTCTTTGGAAAGTTGCTGGAATATTGCAAATTCCAAAGGGCATGACTTTATAATTATAATTGCTATATATAGTAGTAAAGCATGTCTTTTCGATATCTTCTTTTTGCATTGGTATTTGATGGAATCCTGAGAATAAGTCAAGAGTAGATAAACATTTTACGTCGTTCCCTACCGAAAAAAAGAATTTCCTCTATATATGGTAATGGATATGAATCTTTAACAGTGACGCCATTTAATTTTCTATAGTCGACGCACATCCTCCAATTACCATTCTTTTTGGTACTAGTAATACTGGTGATGGCCAGGCTAATTGGGAAGGTTTAATAAGATTATTTTTTAATAGGTTAATTTTTTCTCCTTTCAACACAGTCATTTGTTCTTTAGATAACCTATACATTCTTTGCTTAATGGGTTTTACATTTTCATCAATTTTGATTTCGTGAGCGAGCAATTTTGATTTTCCTAAATCGTCTGTATCTACGGCTAATAGATTTTTATTGTTTAGAAGGAATTCCTGAAATATTTCTTTTATACTTTTATATCATCCGGACATTCAATAATTATATTTTCAATTAATGTTTCTTTAGTCATGGGTAATTGTTCTATTTTTGCAGTTTCTTCATTTAATATATCAAGTGGTGCTAAATAGTTCATCATTTCTTCTTCACAAATTATGTTATCTGAGCTTATTTCTTCGTTATCTAGGTTCTCTCTATTAATCTAAAAGTTTCTTTAAGAGTTATACAGCCTATTTTCACTTCGAGATCGTATAGTTCGGTTTCCATTGTAGTATTATTATAAGCTTGTACGAATGTTTCCTTTAATTTTGTCTTTGGAAAAATATGAAAATCATTATTTTCTAGGAAGCTAGTAGTGATCATGTTAACACTTGAGCATGTATCTAAAAGAATAGGAGTTTCAATGTTCTCGACTTCTCCATTAATCCTAATTAATCTTCTTTTGTTTGCAGCTAGTAATATATTTTCGACAGTGTCCTTTATGGTTGTTAATCTTATTGCATCAGATAACTCACTTCTGAGCTTCGGATTTAATTCTAATAACTGTCCTATGGTTATATTTGCCATTCTTTTGCCTAAATCATCAATTATATCATATTTGTTTTGGTCTGTTGATATTTTTAAAATTTTCTTTGTCGATTCACTCTCTTTTTCTTTTTCTTTCTTTTCTTTCTTTTTATCACTAGATAAATTAATTTCTTTAGCTAATTCCATAATTTTTGTAGACCTCTCTTTTTACTTTTAGATTTAGCTTTATTAGTAGAAAGTTCATTTATAATTGACGTATCTAAATATTGTAATCTTTCTGTATCATTGGCAGTGTTATTATGTTCTATTTCCATGACTTAATTATCGTTTATAGGAGTTACATTTGAACTACTGTTTGGTTTATTATTATTATTTCCTATTTCTTTTGTTTCTTTTTATAAGGTTTATTATCAGGTATTTTATTTGTTCTTTTAACTGCAGTAAATACATTTTCTTGATTTGAAGTTGTAGCAAATAAATTATTAATATTATTAATATTATTATCATTATTATCAGTATTATTAAGATTATTATTTTGATTATTAACGTTAAAAGTATTGTCTTCATAATTATTATAGTTATTATAATTATTATAATTATTATTGTTATTATTATTATTATTATTATTATTATTTCTATAATTATTATTTTCGGAATAATTGGTTTGTTTAATGGAAGTATTCCTTCTCTCATTAACTAGTTTAAAGATTGAGTATTATTGTTGAAATAGTTTCCATTACTATTGTTAGTATTAAAATTGCTAGTATTATTTTTTTTATTATTATTATAATTATTATTATTATAATTATTGTTATTGTAATTATTATTATAATTATTGTTATTGTAATTATTATTATAATTATTATTATTATAATTGTTATTATAATTATTATTGTAGTTATTATTTACTTTAGAGTTTCCGTTAAAGTCAAAATTGTTCACATTGTTGTTATTATTATTAGGACTATTATTATTATTAGGATTATTATTATTATTAGAATTATTAGAATTGTTAAAATTATTATTATTATTAACATTATTATTATTATTGTTATTAAGGAGTCTCTCATAAATGTCATAATTATTATTGTTATGATTGTAGTCGCTGTAATAAATATTATTATAGTTATTATTATTGTAATCGCTATAATTAATATTATTATAATTATTATATCTTTTTGGCTTAACTGGGTAGATGGAATTATTGATGTTATAATTATTGGTGAACATAACAACGTTTCTTTTTCTGCGTGGTACCTCGGATGCAGTTTCAGCAAGTTCAGCTATTTTAAATGCTGCCTCTAAATTTCATGGTTGAGAAGTTATTACTTCTTTTCTTGCGTATGGACGACTCAACAGAGAATCTGTATAATCGTCTACAGTAATGAATGCTTGTCCTTGTGGAGTTAGAGTTTTGTATAACTTATTATATCTCCAATTGAAATCTTTAATTGATTCTCCATTTTGTATCTTTAGTGCCTTTAAATTAGAACACTTTTCTTGAGGAGTGATTTCTAAGGTTATTTCAATCGCATTCTTAATTGCAGCTATATTAGGATAAATGGTCAAGTGTTCTTCATCGTCGTTGATTACCAGGTCTTCGAGTACTCCTTTTAGTCTACCTGTTACACATTCCTTTGCCCACGCAAACACTTTCTTGGGTTCATTAATGTCTGAGAGTTCCATTATTCTAGTGAACTCATCAGCCAAGGATTCTATATCCCTATCATAACTACCGAATCGAGGCACTAGCTTAGCAATTTCCCTTATTTTCATTTTTTATATATATGGACCTTTTTGGACTTTTAGAAAAGGACTTAATAAAATAATTAATTATTGATTATTTTAAAAGAAATATAAAATTGTTAATATTAAAAGGTTTATTCAAAATTTTTTTTTTTTTTTTTTATATATAGAAACTAATAAGATTTTATGAGAAACACTAAGTTATTATAGGTAATATATAGAAGTTAATTTTTACTTAATTATTATTTATGTATTTATTTATTTATTTTTAAAGGAAACTTAATGAAGAAGTTAATTAATTTTTTATTAATTAAAAGTAAACACGAAATTGTTAATATTAAAGATTTATTTAAATTTTTTTTATATAAATTTTTATTTTATTTTATTTTATTTTATTTATATATATATTTTTACTTTGAATTTAAGGATACAAAAGAATTAGAAGAAAATTAATAATTTTTTTTGAAAAGAAAAATTTATTAATATATTATTACCCAAAGAGAATCTTGTTATTATTATTATTTTTTTTTAATATTTAGAAAGAATTGATATAATTTGATTTTTATGGGTATTAAAAAAATTTTTTTTTTTAAAAATTATTTTATTTTATTATTTTCTTGTTTGTTTATAAATTTTAAGAATAAAGGTATTAAGAAAAAAATTATATATATAAAATATTTAAAATATTTAGAGAAGACAAATTTTATTTTTATTTTTATTTTTTTTTTTTTTTTTTTTTTTAAGATATATATAATTATCAAATATTAAGGAGATATAAAAGGTAACTAATTTTTAATTAATTGAATATGTATATAATATTTATAAAGAAGAATACGAAATTGTTAAGATAAAGGAATTGCCTAAATTTATATTTTATATTTTATTTTATTTTATTTTTGTTTAAGCTTTAAAATTTTAAAGGAGTTAGATATTTATATATAAATTCTCGATTCTTAAAATAAAATCATATTTTTATAAATATTTAGAAAGTAGATTTATTATTATTAAAGAATTCGTTTAAGATAAGAAACTTGTATAAAATTTATTTTTTTATATTCTTTTTTATATATATATATATATATATTTTTGTTATTACTTTACACAATTAGAAATATTCAATAAAAATAAACCTTTAAATTTACGTTATAAGAGAAACAGAACATAATTTTGATTTCAGTAAAATGTAATATTATATAAAATAAATAAGAGAAACAATTTTGATATATGTTATAATTTATTTAATATTTTCGGTTCCCGAAAGTTCTCGTTCTGCGTCTTTCGGCCTCCACTATTTAACCGTCAGTTTTGAGTAACCTATAACTGTCCCTGCCTATTGAAACAAGGTCTTTCTGGGTTTTTCAATTATAGGTCTGATATCAAAACCTTATTAAATAGTGTTCTACTCCCCCGCTTAAGCGAACGATCCCTCTAACCTACTCTCTACTAAAAAATTACCTTAATAATTTATAAGTTGGAGGCTGATTCACTAGAGGATTCAATATTAGTATTAAATTCAAAAGAGGGGTGGAAACCATAATTGGCTTCAAATGGAGATTTGTTGATGGAGTTGTGTTTGGAGTTGTTGTAAGCAATTTCACAAAAGGGAAGGAAGAAACACCAGTCATGTTGAGCAGATGAACAGTAACAGCGAAAATACTGTTCAATAACAGCGTTAGCCCTTTCAATTTGACCGTTAGACTGTTGATGGTGGGCCATAGCAAGATGAGGAGAAGCACCAATTATAGAACACAGCGTCGACCAAAATACAGAAGAGAACTGGAGGCCATGGTCAGAAATAATAACTTTAGGAAACCCATGGAAGCGAAAAACATTAACTAACAAAAGTTTAGCAGTTTGCTCGGCAGTCGGAACATCTTCAGAAGGAATTAAATGGATAAATTTAGTGAGGTCTATTGGGAATGAGAAGTAGAATGAGCTTACCATAGGCCTTATGACGGCGAATTTTACACTTGCAGCAGGTAGCACAAGAGCCAATATAGTTAGTAATGTCGTCTTTCATAAGAGGCCACCAGTAGTGACGAGATATATTGTCCAGTATTTTCAATTCCATGGTGGCCTCCAGGGGAATCATAGTATTCTCCAATGATAGAGGTGCGAAGACTGGTGGAGGCAACAATCCTATTTTTAAAATAAAATAAATTATTTTTAATAGAAAAAGAAGAGAAATTAGAATTATTTTTAGAAAGTCTGTTAAACATTGTAGTACAGAACTTATTGACAACTCCAATCTGGAAATTAAACAAAAAGAGGATAATGGCGCTGAGACAGAAATGTTTTTGCTTTAGTAAAGTTTTGGAATCAAAAGGGATGTTCTTCCTATAGTTGGGACGTCTTGAAAGCGCATCCGGTTTTCCACTTAAGTGCCCAGGCCGAAACGCAATTTTAAAATCAAAAAGGGAGAGAAAGATACTCCAGCGGGTCTGGTGAGAATTGAGTTTTTGTGGAGATTTAAAATATAGTAAGTTTCTGTGGTCGCTATAAGTTTGAATGGGAAACTTGGCACCTTCCAGATGATGGCGCCAGACGTCCAGGGCAACCGCAATGGCCAAAAGTTCCTTGTCATATATAGAGTAATTAATTTCAGAGTTGGTAAAACATCTTGAGTAGAAAGCAATTGGATGTAACAGATTATCGTCGTCGGAAATTTGAGAAAGAATGCAACCGATAGCGAAGTCACTCGATTCGGTTTCAGCCGTGAAATCTTTGTCGCGGTTTGGGTGAGTAAAGAATTTTGAATTACTAAAAGAGTTCTTTAGTTTGTTAAAGGCTTCGTCCGCTTCTTTAGTCCAAAGAAATTTTGAAGTGCGTTTAAGTAGGGGTCTTAATGGGATCATATTTTAGGCAAATTTGTCAATGAATCGTCTGTAAAAGTTACAAAATCCAAGAAAACTTTGGAGGTCTTTAAGTGACTGGGGGCTTGGGCCAATTTTTTATTGAATCTAATTTGGAGTTGTCCATAGAGAGCCCTTTGGTGGAAACAATAAATCCCAAGAATTCAGTTTGAACAACGTGAAATTCACATTTTTCTAACTTGGCAAAAAGATTATTGGTTTTGAGTTTGTTAAGGACAATTTTTACATGTTTGATATGGTTGTCCAAATCACTTGAGTAGATGATAATATCATCAAAGTAGATCTGAATGAAGACACCAATTTCATCTGAAAATATGTGCTGGACAAAACGCTGAAACACATCAGGGGCATTACGAAGACCAAATGTCATCACTTTATATTCAAAATGGCCAAGTGCAGTACGAAACGCAGTTAAGTATTCTTGATCTTCCTTAATTCGTATTAAGTTTTAAGCAGATCTCAGGTCAAGTCTACTAAAAATTTTGGCTCCACTGAATGATTCAATTAAATCGTTAATTTTAGGAATTGAGTAACTGTCCCTAATAGCATTTGCATTTAGTCTTCTATAGTTTACGCAAAGACGAAGTGAACCGTCATGTTTCTTAACAAAAATTATTGGAGCTAGAGCAGGGGAATTGAACTTCTGAATAAACCCTTTTTCAAGATTTTCTTTGAGATATTTCTTTAATTCTTCGGTTTCAGTAAACGTCAATGAATAAATTAGACCAAAATACAGTTGGGCACCGGGAATTAGCTTAATTTCCATGTCAAAAGGTTTATGAGGAGGTAGTATCTTGGCTTTCTTCTTATCAAAAACTTCTATTTCATCATGGTAGTATTTTGTTAAGATATTATTAAATTTGCATTTACTTAAAGAATCAGTTAATTCAGTAGATAAATCAGCGGCACAAATTTCTTCCTCAATAATATCATCGTTATTTAAGAACGAGAAGTCATTATCATCTTCAAATGTATCATGAGAATTAAGAGAAGGGTCCTCTAATAGCGCGGCGTTAATGTTTTTGTTGTACCAAAAGCTGTTCTTTTTAGAAGGACAATGGTTTGTACATAATTTTCCAAGGAAGTAAATTGTGTTATTTTCAAAGTTAATGTAAGGTTTGTGGGTAATCAACCTGTTCCTTCCCAATATAGCATCAATTCCATTAAACTGAAGATTAGCAATGTGAAATTCAAATTGTTCGGCATGATCTCTAATCGAGAGGTTTAATTTTTTTGGTCATTCTAGTAATTTTCATCAGCTTGTTATTAGGCAATTTAATTTCCATAGGTGAAGAGAGGCCAAACGTTGAAATCCTATGATTTCTAACAAAATCAGAACTCAATAGACTTTTGTTAGATCCCGAGTCGATTAAGACTCTCAATGGAATTTTTGTGTTATTGGAGGTACTAATGTTAAAGGTTGTAATCATAGAGTTGTATTATTTGTCGGGAGTGTAATTTATTGAAAGAATGTTGGTGCTCCGGTCTTTGCAATCATTATTTCTTTCTGATCTACTTTTCTTATTTTTATTAAAAGATTTGTAGCTGCTGGCGATTTGGATTTTCCTTTTATTATTAAAATTAGAAAATTTTTTGTTTTTGATTGAACTAGTTTCTTTTTCCATTTTGGATTTAAGAAAGCACTTCTTATCTAGTTCAATTATTAAATTAGTAGCTTCGAAAAGATTTTTTGGAGGAGCTTCTTTATCGTAAGCTTCTTTCATTCAACAATCCTCTATGAATTAAATCAATTAAGACATTATCTGGCCACTAAATCCATGATGCCAGATGACGGAATTTAATGGTAAAGTCAGCAGCTTTACCTAATTGGGATTGTTGAAGGTTGAGGAGCTTTTCAATAAGAGCATAACGTTGCTCTTTTGAATCTCCAAAGTTTTTAACCAAGAGTGTTTTGAATTAATCATACGTCAGGGTGTCTAACGTACCATCAAGCTTTAAGGATAACCCCCATTTTTTAGTAGTACCTGTAAGTCTTGTAATCAAGTAGGCACATTTCGAAATATCTTTGGTGAACGTTTCTTTGTGTTCATCAAAGAAATTCTCACATTGAGTAATAGTCTCATGAAGAATAAATAAATTCTTCTCCTTATAATTAACTTGTTGAGAGATTAAGTCATCTGGAGCAAATAGTGCAAGAATAAATTCGGTAATAGTTTCCACAAGTTTTGATTCTTTTGTAGCATCAGTTTTGTTTGTTCTTGGCATTTTTTTTTTTTTTAAAAAAAATAGAAAATAAAATTAGTAAAGAGTTATTGTAATGATTTGATTATTTTCTAAGAAAAATGATATAATAAACACAATAAAAATTTTAATAATTAAAAGAATACTTAGCTTTGAAATAAAGGAAATTTGAGTTTATTAATAATAAATTATTTATTTTTATATAATAAATTTTTTGGTTATTAAAAATAATAACTCTTGAATTTCTCTTAATTACGAAAATTCAAGTGTATTTATAATAAGAGTTTTTTATTATTTTATAGGAGCTGATCTAAGAGTAGAAGTCTTAGAAAAAGATCAGTAGAAAAACCTAAGACGAATAAAATTAATATTATATAGTCATTTGATAAAAAACACTATAAATTTATAGTGAAAATGTCAAATGATTTTTATTTATATTATTAAAATTAACTTAATTAAATTAAATATTCCAAGTTCTGGAACATTATTTAATAAATTATATTAATAATAAGAGAATTATTAATAATTCTCTTACAATTAATTTTTAAATTTCATAAATTCAATTATTTTATAAAGATTATTAATTTTATATATAATAATCTCTCGAAGAATTCAAACTTTCTGAATTTCTTCGAGTATTTATATTTTTCAAATTCCTATTTAAATATTATTCTATTTTCAAAATACATTTTATTTTCAATACATGACTTTTAAATTAATACACATAATAACTAAATAAAAACTACATATTAAAGTTAACTAAAAATTATCAAGATAAGAGAAGTAATAATCATTTATGTTATAAATAACTCCTTAATAAGAGTCATACAATTTATAAGAATTAATTAATATTGTGTAAAAGTTTTATTGAAAACAGATTACAAAATAACAAATCTGAACACAAAAATAAATAATAAATAAAACACACAATTAAAAATAAAACTAATAATCAATTCTTTTATTATAAATTTCTTTTATTAATTAAAAAAATAAAATCTCTTATTATGTTATTAACTAAGAAATAGTAAATAGCAAATACATCAATTTTATTAAAGAAAAGTTACATGTATTTATATTTTTTTATAAATTATATTTTAATATATTCTATTTAATTTTCATATATTCAATTCAATAACTATATTATTTAATTTTATTATATAATTATTTTCTTAAACTAACTAAAAACTAATTATATAAACTTTTTATTTAATTTGATTATAAACTATTTAAATACATGCAAAATATTAAATATTTATTATTTAAATATTACTAATACTAATGTATATATATATCCTATTGAAATATATAGCTAAAGTTAAATAAACTAAACTAAATTAAAATATTAAATTATTTAATAATTAAATTTAAAATGAAATTTTATTGATTTAAAAAATACTAAAATAAATTTTAGGTTAATATAAATTTATACTTTTCATCAAGAATAAATTTATGTATAAAGAAATTAAATTTAAACGATCACAAGAATTTCACATTAATAAATTAGTTTTATACATTAATTTATGTAATGTACTCAAGATATAGTTCATATCTTTACATATTGTAAAACTATTTTATCATTATGACTATTAAAAACTATCTCCTAAATTTATGTAATTTATTTACAAATATTTAATAATTAATACAATAATAAAATAAGTGAATAAATTTTTAATTTAAATAAATAATCTAATTGTCTCATATTCATGACAATAATTTAATCTTAAATACAATATAATTGTTTCATTAATAATTTTTTAAGTTCTCTTATATTAAAGTATAATATTCTATTCCTAAGAATAAATATTCCTACTTTAATATTTTTAACGGAATTATTTATTACTAATTATTAATTTCATTATAAAACTAAGAAGAAAACTAATTCTCTTCCTTTATTATTATTTTTATATCAGTACATTATTATAAATTATTAAATTCTTATTGGTTAGTTTAATTTACTCTCATATAATGTACATTAATTAGTGCTAACTAATAAAAAAATTAACTAATAATTAATTATTAGAAAGATAAATAAAATAAATATCAGAAATATTTATCTTATTAGGTAGAATTTATTATAAGAATTTATAATAAACAATAAACACAATAATTGAAAATATAATTTGAAATATGATTTATTATTAAATAAATTTTATTAATTAATTAAAATTTAAGATTACAAAAATAGTTATTATTTATTATAAAGTCTTAATAATAATAATTCTTGATTCTCCAAAAGAGACTCAAGAGCCCGTTTTATACTTTTTCAAAGTATAATAAATAAGATTCTAACAAATATTTTTTCAGGAAAGACTAGAAAAAAAAACTGAAAAGTTTCGATCGGATAATCTAAATATACCCAATTATCGAAAAATAAATAATGAATACATTTTTATTACTAATAAAATAATATGATTATTTACTAATTAGAATTTTACAGAAATAATTATTATTAATCATGATTATTGCCAATTACTAAATGAAATTGTAGAAATGAATTATTACTAATCAAAATGTTATTATTACTAATTGAAATATTATTATTACTAATTGAAATTTATAGAAATAATTTAATTAGAATATTATACTTAATAATTATAGAATAATTATTTAGGAGTAAGAATATAGACTTAAGAAAATAAGTTTAGTTTCTTACAAAAAAATGATCATTCTGATAATAATCTTAATTTAAATAATATTCAAAAGTGACTATTATACTTTACTTTTAGAAATAACTGTATAAGTTATTTATTGTTTTATTTAATTAATTTAATTTATATTAAGAAAAGTTTTATTAGAAACACTCGTTTTTCTAATTTAAATTTATTAATTATTTAAATCTTTATTTAATTTTTATTTATAAAATAAAAATAATTATTAAAATTGTAAAATAAATATTAATTATATTAATTTAATATTAATTACATATTTTGATGATAATAATAACAAGGAAAATTATTTACATAAATTGTTTAAAGAGTATTTACATTTTTTGTTAAAATTAAATTATTTACAATTAAAAATAATATTTACAATTTATAAACAAAATAATTATTATTTACAATAAAAAATAATATTTAAACTAATAATTGAGTAAAAATAAATAAAATGTAAATAAAAAGTAAATAAGAAGAATTAAAAATAATATATAATTTGTTTATTTATATAGTAAATAAGATTGTTTTTAATTTAAAAGTTGATTGTTTATAACGTTTCGAAGTTATTTTGTTAGTTTTGTTATTAATTTCTTTGTTTTTGTTTATATTTAAAGTACAATAAATATTATTTTATTAACATGAGACTCTTTTAATTTAGATATCTTTTTCCGTTGAATTCTTGAGTTTTAAAGTCAGGTCTTCTAGAAAGGTAATCTGGATTAGAACTATCAGCTCCAGGTCTGAAGGAAATTCTAAAATCGAACATCAATAAAAAGATGCTCTAACAAATTTGTGTCTGGTTTAAACGTTGTGGTTTTTGAAAGTACAAAAGGTTATTGTGATCAGTAATAATTTGTATTGGATACTTAGCTCCCTCTAGGTGTGTCCAAATTTCCAATGCCGTTATAACGGCTAAGAGTTCTTTATCATAAATCTTACAGTTTATTTCAGAACTATTTAAGGATCTTGAGTAAAAGGCTACGGGGTGTAGTTGGTTATCTTCATTACTAATTTGGGAGAGAATGTATACAATTGCGAAATCATTAGCGTATGTTTCTACTGTGAATTCTTTATCTGAGTTTTAATATATCAATATTTCATTAATATTAAATAATTCCTTAATTGCTTGAATGCTTCTGCAGCATCTTTGTTCCATACCAATTTTGAGATCTTCTTCAGAAACCGACGAAGAGGTTCTATAGTTCTGGCAAAGTTATTAATAAATTTATTTTAAAAATTACAGAGTAAAAGGAAACTCTGAAGTCCTTTTATGTTCTTAGGAGTTGGCCATTCCTTAATAAATTTTACTTTGTTTTCATCCATAGTAAGGCCCGTAAAAGAAAGTTAAAATCCTAAAAATGTGGTTTCTTTCACAAAGAATTTGCTCTTATTTAGTTTAACATAAAGTTTATTCCCTAATTTAAATGGCATTACTAAGGTACTCATAGTGGCCTATCGGGGTTCTAAAAGCAGTTAAATACTCATGGCCTTTTTTTTTATCTAAGTTGTATGCTGAACGGAGATCCAAACGTGTGAATATAATAACACTTTGAAAAGATTCAATATTGTAAACAAGGAATAGGATATTTCTGATTGTGATAGCATTTAATCTTTGATAATCTATGCATAAACGTAGGGACCCATTATGTTTTTTAACAAAAAGTACCGGGGCTCAAGCAGGTAATTTCGACTTCTTAATAAACTCTTTTTAAGTTTATCTCTAATGTATTCCTTTAGAGCTTTCATTTCAATCACAATTAGTAAGTAAATAGGCCTAAAATATAATAATCCACCTGGAATGATGTCAATAGAAATGTTATATGGTCGGTGAGGTGGTAATTTGTTAACTTCTCTCTCTTCAAAGACTTCATTAAGGTCATAGTAAAATTTTGAAATAATTTTCTTGCTGTTATCATCTATGTATTGATGTGAGTCATGGCGACGCAGTAATCCATACTAAACAATTCTTCTTAGTCAACAGATATAGATATGATAGAGCCTTGATTTTCGTCATGTAAAACCATAGCAGCATCAGTAGGGTTAAATAAAAATTTATTTCATTTACAAGAGGGACAATGAGATAAACAATTATTTTCCATAAAGTATATTTTATTATATTTAAATTAATATATGGCTTATGGATTTAAGCCAGTCTCTATCAAGAATACAAGAAACACCATGTAATTGAAGGTTTGCGATACAGAATTCAAATTGCTCCCTATGGTCCATAAAAGAAAGATCATGTCTTTTAGTAACTTGGTTAATGTTCATACTTTTATCATTTAGTAATTTAATATTTACTAGTGATGGAAGATTTGATTATGGAATTTTGTTTACTTTTGCGAAGTTCTTGCACATAAAACTGTGGATTGAACTGGAATCAATTAGTAATTTGATATGAGCTTTCTTATTATTGATTGTTATTACAAATTGTATTGTTATATGATTATTTGCTTTTGGCGTGTAATTAGCTTCTTCATCTTTAAATGAATTTGGATGAAGCACTAATAAATGATTCACATTCTTCGATAACTTCATTTAAACTTAAATCTTCTTTATGTCACCAAATGGTATATTGTTTTGAGCCAATACACACCATTTGGAGAGAAAAAGTTAGAATAAACTCTAATTGTATTAATTAATTTTACATTTCTATTCTCTTTGTCTAAGGATTTAGAATTGTTAGTTGAATCATTTGAGATATCTATATAAATAAAATTATATATATATTTAATTGCAGTTTGAAGGAAATAATAAAATATTTTTTTTTGTTATTATTATAATTATTATTTATTATAAAAATATTATTTACAATTATTTATTATAATTTATTAATTTTTATTTATTTATTCACTAAAAATAAACCATTTATTATTTTATACATTTATTAATATTAAAATATATTATTTATTATTTATTTATTGATACAAAAACTATATTAATACTAAAATATTCTATTATTTATTTATTGATATATATCTAAAAAATTCAAGAGTTATCATTGTAATATTCGTATTAATAGTTTAAATAAATGATAATACTTATTTAGAAAAAAGAATACTAATTAGTATTAATTAACTAAAGATATTATTAAATGTTAAATGTTACACAAAGTACATATTAATTAAGAAATAGTTAATCATTATTTTTATATATGATTAAACATAAATTTAAATAAATTTAACATAAAAATTGAATTTATGTAATGATAAAATTTAATTATAAAATTAAAATTTTTATGAAATAAATTTTAAATTATTTTTATTTTTATTAATAAAATTTTTAGGAAATATATAATTTGTTTAATTTTAGTTTAGTTAAATAATTTTAGTTATGTATTTCAATAGGAAATATACAAACATTAGTAGTGTTAATATTTAAATAATAAATAGATAATATTTGGCTCATATTTAAATAGTTTATAATTAAAATAAATAAAAAGTTTATATAATTAGTTTTCGTTTAGTTTATAATAATTATTAAATAATAAAATTAATTAGTTTCGTTATTAAATTAAATATATGTAAAATTAAATAGGAATTATATACTAGAATATAATTCATAAAAAATATAAATACATGTAAAATGTTTTAATTTAAATCGATGTATTTGTTATAAACATTTACTTAGTTAATAACGTATTAAAGAATTAATAAAAAGAGATTAATAAAACGAGATTTCTTATTTATAATTTTTATAATTTTGTGTTTTGATTTTATTTATATTTTTGGGTTGTTTTACAAAATTTGTTTTTTATAATCTGTTTTTCTAAAACTCTTTGTAATTATAAAATTAAATTATAAATTAAAATTTTTATAAAATAAATTTTAAATTACTTTTGTTAATAAAATTTTTAATAAATAAATAAATAAATAATCTTGACTATGTATTTCAATAAGAAATATATAAACATTAGTATTGTTAATATTTAAATAATAAATAATTAATATTTGTCTTGTATATAAATGGTTTATAATTAAAATAAATAAAAAAGTTTATATACTAATTTTTTAGTTTAGTTTAGTTTAGGAAAATTATTAAATAATAAAATTGATTAATGTTTGTTATTAAATTGAATATATAATATAATTAAATAGAAATTATATATTAGAATTTAATTCACGAAAAATATAAAAATGTGTAAAATTTCATAATTAATTCAGTGTATTTATTATTAGCAATTATATAATTAGTAACATTTTAAGAGATTTCATTTCTTAATTACTCCAATATAATAGAGATTTAACTAATTTAACTAATGGTTTGGTTGAATCTTTCTATTATACTATTATTTTCTGGACTATATGGGGGTGAGTAAAAATTTATGATATCGTACTTTTAGCAATATTTTTTTATCTTTTTATTACTGAATTCTCTATAAATATCTGTCTTGAAAAACTTTATCCTCTGATTATTATAGTGGTTTATTAATAAATTAATTCAATTATTTTATTTGTTGTTTCGGTGTTTCGGCCTTATTCTATAATAGGGTATGCCAAGCCTTTCTGGAACAATCATCAATCTATGTTAATATGTATTGGTTAGAATTTTTAATTAGTCCTATTAAGTCTGCATGGATAACTTCAAGTATATTGTCAGCTCTTGGTAAAATCTTATTATGAGAATTTCTTTTAATTTTAGTAATTTTACATTCAGTACATTTTTCATTTGGTATATTATCGAGTTTAATGTACTTATTCATCGTTTCAAAGTTTAAATGACTTAAACAATTATGCCATATTTCTATACTATTCTCGTGTAATGTATTTATAGTGAATATTTGCTTGTTTTTACCGATTTTTAGTCTTGAGTTTAATGGTATTGTTGTTGTCCTTTAAAAATTTACCAATTATTTTACAGTTTTTATATAAGAATTATTTCAGATATTTTATTCATGGATTTAATATTATAAAAGTAAGCTAAAATAGGTTACAATTACAGTAACACTTAAAAAAAGGGGCATAGGGTACGAGTTACGAATGGTAATATCATTAAGTCTTCTTTAGTCGATGCACATTCGAAGGCAATAGCCTTCAAATGTATTATCTTTTTTTTAACAAAAAGAATGGGAGCACCAGTAGGAGATATCGACTTTCAAATAAAAATTTGCTTTATTATAATCCTTAAGATCTTTTGTTTCGTCAACTATAAAATTTATTTAATTATAATAATATATATAAATCAAATAATATATATATTCTTTTTTAGTTAAATAAAAAGCTAAATAACAAATTATTGTCAACTTAAAATATTATAAAATTGTGTAATTTAAAATGAAATTTAATCTAAATTAAAATTTAATTCAAACTAAAATTAATTATCTAAAAGAAAATTTAGGGTTTAATTCTTTAACTATGTTATCAAATACATCCATATACTTAATATAAATTTATGTCAAATTGTGAAGTAAAACTTATTAAATAATAACTTTTTGTTTTTTGTTATTAGAGTTTATCAATTTTTCTAAATAAAATTATAGAACGGTATGTTTTTATAATTAAACGAAAAAAATTTGCTTTAAAACATTTTAATTTATTTAACTTTATCATTTTTTCGGAGAATATACTTTTTCCAAATAATTAGTTATAAAATTTTGAGAAAATTATTTTTATTAAATATATTAATAATTAGAAATATACTTTTATCTACAAAGATTTGCATTAATTTTTTGCTTTCAAATTACCAAATATTTTAAAATTGTTATTTTTCAATTAATTTTAGATTCTGATAAAAATATTAAATGAATTGATACATAAAAGTGATAATACAGTTATAATAATAATTTATTATAACTGTATTAAAAATTATTTATTATTTTATTTAATTTAATATTAAGAAAATTATTTTATTATAACATTCAAAAATAATTTTATTAGAAATACTTATTTTTCTAATTATATTTATAATTATTAATATCTTCATTTAATTTTTATTTATAAAATAAAAATGATTATTAAAACTATAAAATAAATTATTAATTATATTAATATACAAATGCAATATCTTATAATCGAAATATTATTATTAATGTTAATTTTAAAAAAATTAAATCAGAAATAAATAAATAATAAAGTTAATAAATTTAAATGGAAATTAATGATGAAAATAATTAAAACATTGAAAATATTTCCATCTCTTTGGAAACAAATAATCTGTAAATAAAGAAATCTCTAAAGTTGTAAATAAACGTAATACCAGCAATATATATATTACTAAAAACTTTAGAAAAAGAACGTCTGAATTTATTCTTTATTAATCAATGAAATATTAATTATATAAAGAAAATAAAAAGAATAGAATAAAAGATATTCAACAGAAGTACAGACCTTTATAAATGAATACTTTCCAGAAAAGCTAAAGAAAATTGTATTTAAATCAATAAAATATTGATTTAAATACAATAATATAATAATATCTAAATCAAAATAAGAATTATTTAAATTCTAAATTTTTATTTTGGATTATGAATAATACAAACAATAACATCTTCATTTTTATTAATTACTATTTCAACTCTGAATTTAATCTTGACAAAGCATTATCAACATTTTTTTCATTTCGGATCATATTTTATTATTACATTTAAACATATTTATAACGATCCATTTTGCTTATCTAGTATTACTCAGTTTTTAATATTAGATAATCCTATAAGAAGTTTATGGTAAGTATATAAAAAGTATTTTTTTATTGCCCCAACCTTAATATTTAAATTTTTTGCAACAATAAAAGCAAGCTGCTCCAACCGAGACATAATATACAATAATATTTTAATGAAAATGAAAATTTATATAAATTATTTCATTTTTATATTATTATGTTATATTATTTATAATAAAAATTAAATTGAGAAAGAATTAAAATATTATTATATATTAAAAAAATTTATTTTTTTTTTATTTGCTTTGTGGTTAATTTTTTTATTTTTTTTTATGTTTTATCAGTATTTTTTCTTTTGAGTTGCTAAAATTAAAAGCCAAACATTTTAGCATGTTTTCAGTTAATTATATTTAATAAGAAGGTTATCCTGGTTCCGTATTGATCATAATTCTTCTTTAATCAAGCTATTTATTTAGCCAAATATGTTTCTAGTTGTACTCATCATCCAATTAACCCTTTAAACAAATAAGTATGGTGAAAGTGTAGCTACTTTCACTTTTAAAATGAATGAGAAAGATCTTATGAAGATTTTTATGACAAGAATTCGATCACCATTTAAATATGATATGATTGATGGTCATGGAAATATTATTCTTATGTACTTTTCACTTACGAATAAATCAAAATTCTTTAAGGAAGCTATTGAAAATGAAATTAATTTAGTCAATAATGTAAATTGCAGAAATGAAAAATGAATTAATTATTTCTATTAAATTTAATTGTAAAGAATTGGTAAAATTCTTACTTAAAAATGATATTTATAATCAAAAAGATTGTTTAGGAAACATAGCAATTCATTATGCTAGAGAAATGCAAAATGTCGATTTAATGAATGTTTTAAGCCTATTATCAAGCGGATAGTTATCTTAAGAATAATAATGGCATTCCGCCATCAGAATTATCCAAGAAATTAGATAATTTGGCTATTGAAGTGCCCTTTTTAAACTTTATTTCAAATAATAAAAATTAAAAATTAATAAAGATAATAGTCTAGGTAAAAATTATGATACATTCACTAAAGATACTTTCAATAGGGTATATTGATACTATAAATAGTATTTTAATTATAAACAGCACTAGTTCTTAGAATGTAATTAATCTAGAAAAAGTAGCTAATAAAAATGCTATTATACTTGTATTATCATCTCCATCTACAACTTAATTGAAATTGAATCGAAAATTGATCATTCCAATCAAAATATTAGAATAATTCTCAATAAATTTTGGTTGGGAATAAATTTTTGGATCATATAATTTTTGATGAATTTAATTGTATTTACTAAATATTTTATATAATTTTATAAATTTCATATCTTCCATTTTCAAATATATACCTCCTGTTTCTATCATTATTATATGTAATGTCAACCTTTATCTTGAGTTTATTTAATTCAGAAATATCAAAGTTTAAAAATTCTATAAAAAATTGATTATAAATAACAAATTGAACAAAAAATAATGACAATAAATCAAAAAATAAAATTAAAATAACAAATATTTTTTCTTTTTAATATTAATTCTTTAATTAATTAATAAAAATTAAATTTCTTATTATTTTATTAATTAAGAAATAGACTGTTTTTATTTAATAAAAATTACATGTACTTATATTTTTAAAAATTATATTTTAATATATTAATCATATTTAATTTTATACATATTAAATTTAATAATTAAACGAATTAATTTTATTATCTTATAATTTTCCTAAACTAAATAAAATTATTATATAAATTTCTTATTTGATTCATTCAAATCTTATTATCCTAAATTAGTAACACTAATATTTATACATTTCCTATTGAAATAGTATAACTAAAATAAACTAAGATAAAATATTAAATGAATTAATAAATTTAAAATTAAGATTTATTAATTTAAAGATACTAAAATAAATTTTAATTAATACTTATATCAAATTTTTATTCATACAAAAAATGTCAAATTGAATCAATTAATTTTGTATATTAATATATTTAGTATTCCAAAGATTATATTATGATTGGTATAAATTGTAATATCTTGACGAACATCTTTTATCTTCATTCCTCGAGTGCAACTATAATTGCAAGAAGTTCTTAATCATATATTTGATAGTTTTTTTATGAGTTTGTAAAACTAATAGATATACAAATTATAATATAAAACTCAAAACTAAATTAAATAGAAAGCACAAAAATGCTTTGAAATTAAAATAGCAATTTCATAAAAAATTTTTTATTAATTTCTATACGTTATTAACTAATATATTGTTAATAAACAAAATACATCGATTAAATTAATTAATTTTACACCTATTTATATTTTTCTGAATATTCTAATATATAATTTCTATTTAATTAAATGTATAATTAATTCAATAACAAATATTAATCTCAATTTTATTATTTAATGATTTTCTTAAATTATTAACCTAAAACTAGTTATATAAATTTTTAATTTATTAATACAAATACAAACCAAATATTATATTTTATTGTTTAAATGTTATCAAAATATTAATGTTTATTTATTTCCTAATGAAATATATAACTAAAATTATTTAACTAAATTATAAATAACTAATTTATTTTTTGAAACTTTTATTATTAAACAATAAAAATTTATTTTAAAAATTTTAATTTTACAAATTTTATTATTTCATAAATTCAAAATTTATATTAAATTTAGATAAATTTAATTAATAATATTTAACAAAATTATAGTACATTTGAAGGTGCTTTTAAGAAATTTAAGATGTCTTCAATTTCTTAAAGTCATTTTCAACTCCTCAGTTTCAAATAAATCATCCCTTTTTTAAAAATCATGATGATTTCATTATTTTTGAAGAAGCTGTTTATAAATTATCAATAATAATTTCAAAGCTCGTGGAAATTTTAAAGTTTCTTTAAATATTTCCTAAAACTCTTACTATTTAAAGTTCATGTGTATTTATAATAATAATTTTTAATAAAAAATTATTACTCATGAATTTTCGAATTAAGAATACTTCAAAAGTTATTGATTTAATAACTAAAAATTCATAAAAAAAATAATTTGTATTAATAAAATCTAAAAATAAAATTCAAATAAATAAATGCTCCTTTTTTCAATAATTAATTTTACTTTATTACGATATTTTCTAAATTTCTTCATAAAATCATTTAACTTTTTTTTAATTTTATTCTTTATTTTTTAAAAAATTCATAAAAAATATACATATATAATAATACTAATGACAAATAAAACTGACTTTACAGAGAAAGTAGACCTTGTTAAAAATATTACCGAATTTATTCCTACGCTATTTACCCCAGATAGCTTAAACTCCCAGCAAGTTAACTATTAGAAGAAAAACTTATTAAATTTTCATAAAACGATCTCACAAAGTAAGAATTTCTTTAATGAACACAAATAAACGTGCACCAAAGACATTTCTAAATGTACCTATAACAATTAAATTCCAACATCTATCTTCAATAATTGAATGGCCAGATAATGTGCTTATCGAATTAATTCGAAAAGAATTGTTGAATTAAGTTAAAGAAGCTTATGATAAAGAAATTCCTCCAGATAAATTGTTTGTGGTTACAAATTTGATAATTGAACTAGATAAAAAGTGCTTTCTTAAATAAAAATTTATGAAAACGTTCAATTAAAAGCAAAAAATTTTCTTATAATAATTATAGAAAATTCAAATTGTTGGAAGCACAGTTCTTTTCATAAAAATAAAAAACAAACCAGAAGAAAACATTAATTATAAGGATTGAAATGCAAACATCGTTATCAATTACAGTTCTGATAAATCCAATAACTCCATGATCACAAGTTTCAACATAATTACTGTAAAGATATTATCAAATATCTTTAGTTAATTAAATACTACACAAAATGTACATTTAATTAAGAAATAAATAATTTTTATATTTTTCAATGATTTTAATGTCATGACTAATTTCAAATTAGCAACATATTAATAAGAAAATAGAAAATATTTCTTTTTGTCTAATATAACTTAAAACTATTAAACGTTAGTCATAATTAAATTTAATATAAAAAATTATAAATTAAATTCAGCCATGATAATCTAGTTTATCTAAAAATTATAAATATAGTACTTTTTCTCATTGAAGAACAATAAGAAAAAGATTATTTTAAGAAAAATAATAAAAAAATAGATAATAAGTAAGAATTCTTCTAGTTAGAATTCAAAATTTACTATATTATTTATGTTCCTTATATTTTTCAGTTAAGAAATTTTGATTTCTTCATACAAGTATCAAAATTAAATAGATAAATAAATAAAAGATAAATAAATAATTATCAAAACTAAATAAATAAATAAAATAACAAGACAAATAAATAAATATTAAAAATTAAATAAAAAATTAATAATAAATTAATAAAAAACAATAAAACTAAAATAATATTAAATTATTTATAATCCTACCAAATTTATGTTTAATCATTGATTAAACATAAATCTAAATAAATTTAACATAAATAATATTAAATAATAAATAGATAATATTCGACTTGTATTAATTTATAAATAAAATGAATAAAAAGTTTATACAATTAATTTATGAGAATTATTAAATAATAAAATTAATTAGATCCTGCATCAATTAAGAATCTCAATAGTATTTTGGAGTTGTTGGTAGTAACTATAAAAACAGATTAGAATAAACAAATTTATTAAAAACAACCCAAAATCAACAAAACTAAAAACATAAAATTCTTTAAAAAAAATAAATTATAAATTTCGTTTTAAAAAATAACTTTATTAATTCTTTTAATTTATGTTATTAACCAAGTAAATGTTAATAATAAATATATTAGTTTAATCAAAACATTATATATATTTTTTATGAATTCTAATATATAATTAATTTAATTTTATATACATTTAATTTAATTACAAATCTAATAAATGCTAAATGAACTCCTATTTTGTTAAGAGCCTCAAAATCTCAAAGTTTGGATTTGCTTTATCTATGGAAATCAAACTTTTAAATAATAAATCAATGAAAATTACATGAATAACTAAATAAAAACTTATTATCCATTCTAAAAATAAAGGTTTTTTGATATAATAGAATCACTTGAAGAAAACTTTTTCTTCCTGATTAACTACCCTATTCTTTTTAAAGACAAAATTACTAAAATACAGAATTGTTAAATACAGAATTATTAATTACATTATTTTATTAAACTATGAAACTATTTAAAACTATTTTACTTAATACTAAATTACGATAAACTGATGATTAAAATAAATTATAAATTAAGTGTATGATTAAATAAATTATTAATTAAATAAATGATATTAATAAATTTTTTATGATTTAATTAATGTCAAAATAGTAAATCAATGGAATTTACTCAATTTAATTTTAATATTATTGTAACCAATCGATTTTATTTTATACTCTTCCTGAGGCATATATAAAATTCAGTTTATGCAATAATTTTAAAAAAAACATTCTTTTTTAACTTTTATATTAAAGAATAATTGTATACTTAAAACGACTATAATAAACATATTTAAAGTTATTGTTACGTATAAAAAATATGTTTGTATTCTTACTTGTAAAATTAAGTGTTATTTAATTTATTATTTTTCACAGATTAAAAGTCTCAAACTCATCCGATTGAATTAAAAAGCTAAGTAACATTTCTAAATAAAATACATATTTAAAAAGAATAATATAATCTATCATTAATTATGATACTAATGATTTAATCTGTACATAAATATGCGTATTTAATAATTACATTAAAATATAAAATATATAACAGTCCTCTATATAATACAAAAATAATTATTTTTGTATTATATTTGTATTATATAGAGGATTTCTCTAAAGATTATAATTCAGACAAATGCATTAGAAATCAACAATATAGAAATCAACAATGACAATATTAATATTAGCAATAATAGTAATAACAACTGTAATAATAATAATAATAATAATAATAATAATCACTAAATAAACGATCAAAATAATAAAATTGTTAATAATAATTTCATAGTCTGGATCTTAGATTAAGATGCTTCAATAAGTACCATAAATAACATCAATTTACTTAATAATATCAAAAAGTGTGATGCGAAAATACAACTTGCAAATGGTGAAGAAATACTTTCAAATTATTGCTGTGATTTTATTGGATTCATTAATAACCATAAATTCATATTTAAAAATTTTATTATTCAAAATCAATAAATAAAAATATAATTTCTATTAATCATTTAATAACACGAAATTATAAAGTTGTTTTCAATAATTATAATAATTTACCACATGCGATAACTTATAATAATAAAGGTAACAGAATATACGAATCAATATCAGATAATAAAAATACATTTAAAATATATACATCAAAATACCAAATATTACATGAGGAAATATAAAGAGTTTTGTAACAAACAGATTATAATAAACAAATTTTATTAAAAACCCATAACAATAAAAATAAAAACACAAAAATCAAAGTAAAATAAAAGAATTTCGTTTTTTAAAATATTTTATTAATTTTCTCTTTTAATTGTGTTATTAACTAAGTAAATGTTAATAAATAACAAATACATCGATTTAATTATGAAAATTTTACATATATTTATATTTTTTATGAATTATATTCTAATATATATTTCCTTATTGAAATATACAACTAAAATTATTTAACTAGATAAACTAAACTAAAAATAAATAAATATTTATTTTCTTAAAAATTTTATTAATAAAAATAATTTTAAAATTTATTTCAAAAAAATATAATTTTAATAATTAAATTTTATTACTTTCATAAATTCAACATTTATGTTAAATTTATTTAGATTTATGTTTAATCATTAAATGATTAATTATTTCCTTAATTAAATGTACTTTGTATAACATTTAATTAGTTAAAGATATTATCAAATATCTTTACAGGAAATTAATTATACATACTTAAATAAAAATCAATCATTGGACCTTTGGCATAGGCGCCTAGGTCATATCAATATTTCTAAAATTAAATACAACATACCAATTAAATGTTCAACCTGTATTAATTCCAAATGGAATTAATACAGGTTGAACATTAAATAGGTTTTATTTTTTAATTTTAAAAAATAAATCCTATAAACCTACAACAAACAAAACCAGTCAAATTTTAGATCTCATTCACATAGACCACGTTGGACCTGTTATTAGGTCCATTAACGACAACAACAAATATTTTCTGACAATTTTAGATGATTATTCTAGATATGGCTGGGTCCTATTTATCGCAAATAAAAAGGATGTTTTCAATAAATTCATTATTTGATATAATGAAATATATAATACAACAAATACCACTGTAAAATCATCCGTTCTGACAATGGTACAGAATTTAAGAACTGTCAATTTCAAACCTTCTGTCAAGAAAACGGAATAAAACATCAATTTACAATCCTATATAATCCCTCTTAAAATGGTTGAACTGAAAGATTCAACGGTATTCTTATCACTTCTGCTAAAGCGCTTCTTAACGAAGCTAAACTTAGCCATGACTTCTGGGAATATTCTGTGGACACTGATAATTTCATTCATAACCGCCTCTCCCAAGGCATTCATAATAAAGTCCCTTATGAACTTCTATACAACAAAACTGTAGATTATAGTATTTTTAGAGTTTTTGGCTACAGAGTATACTTCTTTGTTCCTAAAAAATTTCGATTTAAATTCGACAATAACTCCCACCCTGGTATTTTCCTCGGATACAATAACAATACTAATGGTTACATTGTTTTTGATATCATCAATAACAAAATTACTCTAGCACGTATTGTTGAATTCATAGAAAACGAACCAGGTAACATTCTGCTTCATAAATTTTTTCCAAATAACAAATTCAGGGAGAATAATAACATAAAACATGAACAACCATTTCAACAAAACTAATAATAAAGATAACAAAATCAATGAAAATATTCTGGAAAGAAATATAAATATAAATAATAAACAAAATACATCAATAGATAAAAAAATATTAATACATACAAAAATAAAAGTAATGTCATTAATAATAACAATCACAATAATAATATTAACACTACGACTAATCAATCAAGAAGTAACAATAACAGTTAACACAACGATTCTACAAATATCAATAACGAAATTTATAATATAACGGAAAATGACAAAAATAAAAAATAATCTAGAACACAATAAAAAATCAATAATATTGATAACAAATGTAAAAACAATTTTAACAAAAGTGAAAAAATCAATATTATAAAAATATCAAAAGAAAGTCAAATAAGAAGAAAAAGATGAATAATGTAGAATATACTAAAATAAAGTTAAATAATAACGATATACTTGTTGAACCTTACAATTATAAAGATATATTCAAATTGAAAGACAAAAATGAATGGTTAAAATCAGTAAATGAAGAACTTAACAACATGAAAAAACTTAAGGTCTACATAATTACCAAAACATCATCTCATCCAGAGGGGTATTCAGATATAAAGGGGATTCAAATGACAAAATAATTAAAAGAAAAACAGGGTTAGTAGCAAAAGGATACACACAAGAATATGGTATTAATTATAAAGAAACTTTTGCACCCAATCTTAAACAAGATACCATCCGAATTATTACAGTCATTGCCGTAAATATGAATTTTAAAATAAAACAAATTGATATAAACTCAGCTTATCTTAATGCCCCTTTAAAGGAGCATATCTACATGAAGGCGCCAGAAGGTCACTATTCATATATATTACTGGAAATTTAATAAGGCCCTCTACGGTTTGAAACAGGCTGGAAAGGAATGGAATGATAAGTTAAACAAAGAATTAATTAAAATTGGTTTTAGCAGATTGAAAAGTGAACCTTGTGTATACGTAAAAATTTAATCAAAGGAAGGAAATTATATGTATCCTATCAGTTTATGTTGATGATATATTGATAGCTGGAAAAGAACAGGAAATTAACAAAGTAAAGAATTCTATTAAAACGAAATTTAATATAAAAGACATTGGAGACGTTAAATTCGTTATTGGTATAAAATTTAATAAAATTAAAGATGGATATATTCTTCATCAATCAAGGTATATATATGATATTCTAAATAAATTTAATTCTAACTAATATACATCATCCAAAAATCTTATCCCAATAGAAAACCTTCAACTAAAAACTATGAAGTTTAACGAAATAAAATATAGAAGTGCCATTGGTAGTTTTCTCTATTTGGGAATTTGCACCAGACAGGATATATTCTTTGCAGTAAGTAAGGCAGCAAGAAAATCAAATAATCCTACCCTAGAAGACTGGATAAATGTTATAAAAATTTTCAACTACCTTCAACACATAAAAAATTATGGAATAGAAATTAAAAGGGGAATGAATTTAAGGGTTTTCGTAGATGCAGACTACGCAGGTGATCCAGATACAAGGAAATCAACTTCAAGATTTATAATGATGCTAGGAAACACACAAGTTGGTATTTCAAGCTACAACACTGTGTTTCTACTTCCACTGCCGAATCAGAATATTATAGCTTAAGCAAATGTGCTAAACATTCCATGTGGTATAAAAATTTTTTAAACGAATTAAATATAAAGGTTAACTATGTTACAATATTCGTAGATAATAAGGCAACAATATACAACAGTAAAAATCAATCCATAAATCCAAATCAAAACATAATCGGTACCACCATATCAGAGATTTAGTAAGTAAAAACTCATTAATCTAAAATACATTAAATCAAAAAATAATTTGGCCGATGGTTTTACCAAATACTTGAATAACAACCCTAATGGATAAATTTAGAAATTCTTTATTAACAAAATTTCAGAACAAATAAATTAAAATCTATCTTAATTTTTTTTTTACTTATATAAAGTTTTTTTTTGAAGCTAGATTTTTGGGGAATGTCAAAATAGTAAAATAATGAAATTATACTCAATTTAATTTTAAAATTATTGTAACCAATCGATTTTATTTTATATTCTTCCTGAGGCATATATAAAATTCGGTTTATGTAATAATTTTAAAAATACTCTTTTTTTACTTTTAAAATAAAAGAAAATAAAATAATTGTATATTATATACTTAAAACAACTATAATAAACATATTTAAATTATTGTTACATATAATAAAAATGTTTGTATTCTTACTTCTAAAATTAAGTGTTGTTTAATTTATTATTTTTCACATATAATAATTTCTTATAATAATTTTTTCCATATTAATTATAAGTTTTTATAAAATATTATTAATAATTATTAACTATTAATAATTAATGTTAAAATAGTGTATGGATTTGTTTTAATAAATTATAGAATGTTACTAAGTCAATATGTCTTAAGTAATATATAGACCAATTAATAATATAAATTTAAATATCTTTAAAATATGATTTTTATTAAATATATTTAATAATTTAAAATAACCTTTTATTAATAGTTTTATTTAGTAAAATAACTATATAGATAATTACATATAAAGATAGTAACCTTACAAAGGACATAAAAGATAGATTTCGAATCTCTCTTTTATACTTGTAAGATACATAATAATATTGATATTAATATAAATAATATAAGATAATATTGTGTAACAATATAAAATATTTAATATAATATAATAAATTGATTTAATATTAGCTAATATAAAGAATTCTTAATTAAAGATAAATATCTAATTGAATAATATGTAATTAAAATATATAACGTCGATATAAATTAATTTATGAAATTAATTTAATCTCGATGATATGAAACAAAGACGTGACTTGTCGTATTGGTATATTAGTGCTATGCCTAATATTAAATTCATATTTCTCTATAATATTAATTATTTTGTTATGTAGTTGTAATGTACTAGATAGTTTATTAATGTAATGTAATTACTGAAATGTTTAAGTATTAATGTATGATACACATAACGAATAGCTATAATTGGTAAATAATAATTATGGCTTAGAATAGTTAGTAAGTTAGTATAAAAGTTAATTAGTTAATACTTTAAATAATGCTTCTTGTTTTACTCTTGTTTTATATAGTTGTAAGAAAGGATTTAGTTATATTAGTGTGTTCCAATTAAGTATTATAAAGTATTGTAAAAGAAGAAGAAATTATTAAATAAAGTTTTAAAAATCATATTAAACATAAATTTCTTTCTACATAGATTAAATCCGTATCAAAACTTGGTGGAGATATCGGGGATAGAAAGAAACAATTAGGTTAAGATTTTATTGTATTTTTCAGTCGACAAATAAATTTTTATATTTTATTTCAAAAAAAATTTTTTTATTAAATGAACATTTAGATAAATAGTTAATTAAGTGAATTAATAAATAAGCATATAAATAAATAATTAGACAAAATAAATTTTTATTAAGTGGATAGTCAAATAAATTAATAAAAAGGGCTAAATAATTAAGTGAATAAATAATTAAAAAGTAAATAAATAAAAGTAAATATAAACAAATAAATAAAAAGAAATGGATAACGTCATGGTAACTACTATACCTCTTCCCTCTTCTGCTGCGAGTTATGTTGGAACTAGTTCTTTACAAGGAATTAGAAATCCGCGTTTACCTCTTCCCATTTTAGACAAAACGCACGCTAATGAAAACGTCTGGAAACGACAACTGGAAGGTTAGGTTGGTTTGCCAACGAAGGTATGACAGACCAGAGAGCTCAGTTCGAAATTATTATAAATTGTATAATAATACCAGACGTAGTCGAAGAATTGATCAAGTTAGAAGCTCTTTGGAGCCGACCTCTTACTTTAGACGAATGATTACCCACCATCAGAACAAGGTTGGTCTACTTAAACAACAAGAAAGTCCACTTCAGACAACTTAAAATTTTGACAATCCGACCGGACGAAATGATTGATGCCTTCAACCGAAGATTTTTAGAATTGTACCACGCCCTAGGTTCTGAGTAAGAAACAAATTTCGGTATATGAGTACATGAACGCAATCAGAACCAGAATCGAGTTTCACCATGCTCTTACCTTGAAGGAACCTGCTAGTATACAAGATGCCTGCCAGACATCTAAGAACCATTAGTACTGGCAAAAATACTACTCTGCTACGTATATATATGGTGTTCACCTTAACTCGTCTTACTATCCTAGGCACGTTTCATACCCATATGGCTATCCAGCGAGAAATGGTTTTACTTATCCCATGGTGATTTCTCCCGTCACTAGACCGCCTAATTATAGCTACTGACCTGAACTAACTCCATATGGTGTCCAAATGGCTATGCCACCTCAACCGATGACTGAATATATGTCACCTATTCCACCGTCAAACCCCATGAATATGTACGGTAACCCTCAGGAAACATTCAGGAAACATCCCAGACCTTCCCCTCAAGGTCAGGCCACTTCAGCTGAAAAACGACGATAGAGCTGCGGTCAACCGGGACACCTCCAAAAAAAATGTCCTCATTTAAATTAGTAGCTGGAGGGAAACCAACTTCCAGTAATCAAATGGGTCCTATACCATTAGAAAGAACAGACAAAAATGGTATAGTAGCTACCGCCAAGAGAGCAAGAGACTATCCAGATACTGAGAATTCCACAACACAAAAGAGACATCACTCGCCGAGTTCCTCAGATCCAAACAAAAAGACCCTCACCATACCTCTGGTAGATCCTTCCGACGCCACCCAGAAATTCAAGAAAACTCGAACTCTAAAATAATATATACTAGTTCAGGTCCATGGTGATACGTGAATTCCTATTATTACAATTAATACTTTAAATTTATTAATAAAAACTAAATTATTTATTTAATTATTTAATTTATTTATTTATTATTTATTTATTATATAAAAAATATCCAATAAACCAACCTTATTCAATAATAAATTCTAAATCTTATTTAATAATGAATTTATATAGTAATTCAATTATATTAAAATCTATTTAAAGAAAATTTCATTTAATCAATTAATATGAAACAAATACGTGACTTGACGTATTGGTATATTAGTGCTATGCCTAATATTAAATTCATATTTCTCTATTATATTAATTATTCTGTTAAGTAGTTGTAATGTATTAGTTTAATGATGTAATGTAATTCCTGAATAATTTAAGTATTAATGTATAACACACTTAACGAATAGCTATAATTGGTAAATATTAAATATGGCTTAGAATAGTTAGTATAAAAAGATAATTAGTTAATATTTTAAACAGGGCTTCTTGCTTTTGCTTTGAGCAGTGATAGCTTCTTGTTTTACTCTAATTTTTATATAGTTATAAGAAAGGATTTAGTTAGATTAGTGTGTTCTAATCAAGTATTATAAATTATTGTAAAAGAAAAAGAAATTATTAAATAAAGTCTATTAAAAACCATATTAAACATAAATTTCTTTATGCATAGATTAAACCCGTATCACAATTATTGTCAGATGACTTATTATACATCTAAACAAAATTATTTAAAAACTATATTAAAATTTTTTTAAACAATATCAAGATATATTTTAAAATACTTAATAAATAATAATGATAACAATTAAATGAAGTAATATTCATTTCAATATAAAAGACTTCTTAGTAATTATATTATTCAGTTAGCTAATTATTTATTTAATGTAAAGATTTAATAAAATCTTTAATAATTAATTATTACATAATTAATTAATGTAATAAAATTACATAAATTTATGATTTACGTATATGAAAATTAATTATAAATTTATGTAAACTTTTCATAAAGGATAAATTATTATTTAAATAATTTTGGATAATTTATTTAAGTTGGTTAATTTAGTTTATTTAATTTAGTTATTTTATTTAAGTTAGTTAATTTAGTTTAGTTAGTTTAAAATACTTTAAAATTAATTTCGGAATAGTTTTAAATAGTTAAAATTAGTTTAAATAGTTTATAAAAATAGTTTTGAATTGTAAATATATAAACATCAGTATTAATAATATTTATATTATAAATATCCAATAAATGAGTTTTTATTGAATTTAATTATTATTGTAAATAAGTTGAAAGTTTATTGAATTAATTATTGTTTAGTTTTAGTTAATTATTATTTAATAAAATTATTAATAATTATTTTGTTTATAAATAAATAGAAATATATGTAAATTAGATAGAAATAATATATTATTATAAAAGAATCAATAATTACAATTATTTTATTATTTTAATATTTAGTATTATTTTTCAATAAAGTTTTAAAACAAATAATTAATAGTAGACTCGGGGTTGACATGTATAGATTTAAAATCAAGCAGGGGGGACGGGTATTACCCTGCTTTGATTATAAATAAAAAAAAATTTTTTTTATTAAGTACATATATTTAATTTTTAAGAAATATTTACAATATTTATATTTTTTTATGAATTTAAAGTATAATTATTTGTTTATAATTTAAGTAATTTTATAGAATTATTGAATTAATTTTATATCAATAATTCATTTTTGTTTTAATTTTTATAAATATAATAATATAATATTCAAATATAATTTAATTAAAAATAATTATAAAATAAATATATAGAAAATAGTTTTTACTATTTTCTTTGATATTTTTAAGTTAAATAAATTGTTTTTAAAGATTAATATAATAAATTTAATAATCTTTAATTATTTTAAATAATAGTTGTAATTATTTTCAAAAATAAAATAAAATTTTTATAATATTTAATTAATAAATTTGATAATATTTAGATAATAAATTTTTATAATAATTAATAATTTTTAATAATAATTTTTAATAATAAATTTAATTAATAATCTTAATAATTTATAATAATATTTAATAGTTATAATAAATAAATTTTTATAATAATATTTAATAATTTTTATAATTTTATAATATTAATAGTTTATAATAATTTTTATAATAATATTTAATTAATAATTTTAATAATTTAGTATCTTAAAAGTATAATTTTAATATTTACAATTGTATTTTAATATATAAATATATTTAATAATATAACAATAAAGTAATTAATTAAAATTGATTTACATTATTTCAAGTTAAAATTAATTTATATCAAAATAAATTAAAATTTACAATTAAGTTTAGGTTATAAAGAATATAGGAAAGTACAATTTAGTAAAGAATTATTAATAATAAAATAAAGGTTATTAATTCATTCTTTACCATTAAATGATATGAAATAGGAATTTATCTTGTTTCCCATTTCATAACTATTATGATTTTTATACTTGTCCATAACAAGTCTTTATATATTTAAATAATAACACTTAAATAAAAATATTTAATTCATTTTTAAATAAAATATTGTTTTATTAATATTCTAATATTTATAGGTAATTAGTAAACCTTTAATACAATTCTTTTATAACATAATTCTAATAATCAAAATATATAATTAATCAATAATAATTCTAATTTTATTAAAATATTATATACTAATTTTACTGGATAATTAGGAACATTTATTAAAATATTATTTCTAATAACTATTTATACTAATTCTTCATTTTAAAGTTATGTTTATAAACAATTATTTATAAAATTATTTAACTATTTAATATTTATAATATATTTATTTCTTATTTTTCTTATTAACTTTATTTATATTAATTATTAATTAAATATTTCGTTTCTTATCATATATTTAAAAAATATTATTTCTGGTATAGTTGTTAGTAACTAATACCATGAATCAAACTAATTAGGGTTCGATTCACATTTATTATTATTTTATAGTTTTATTTTAAAAAATATCTAGAAGATTCTTTATAGTTCAAGAAATTACTAGAATTTCTTGATAATTATTATACTTAATTAATTAAAATTTATTCTATTAAATTCTTAATTCTATTGTTTTCTATTTTTTCTAAATTTTTTGATTTTTAAGAACTTTTTAGAAACTTTTATTTTTATTTTTTAATAACTTTAACTTTTGAAGAAAATATAAATATGAGTAAAATTCTTATTAAAAAATATTCTTTTCTTTGTGTTTTTTATTTTAATTTTTTAGTTAAAAAAAAAAAAAAAAAATTAATTTTTTAATAAAATTTTTTTTAATATTAATACTATATCAACCCTTGCGGCTTATAGTATTATAATAAATATAACTAATAAAATAATTAGAATAAAAAAAATAAATAAAAAATAAAATAAATTTTGTTTTTTTTGAGTGTTATTATATTTATTATAATATTTTGTTATAATAAAAAACACACATGATTTAGACGCCGTGCCTTGATATATCTGCCCTTTTGTTTGGTTTGAAACTTTCTTTTGGGAATTAGTGTCTCCTGCCTTTTTGTTTTCTTTTTGGACTTTATTATTTTGGATCTCTCGGATTTTCTGTTTCTTTTGTTTTTGGTTTCTGTTTGGCTACTTATCTTATTGGCTTCAGGTTTCCACTTTTGGTTAGATTCTTTCTGTTTTCCTTGGATTTCTTATTTTTGGTCCTGGTTTCTGTTTCCATTGGTTTTAGATTTCTTAGTTTTGGACTTGGTTTTTGTTTCCATTGGTTTCGGGTTTCTGATTCTTGGTTTCTACTTTTGGACAAAATCTCTTCTTCTCTTAGTCTCTGATATTTTTCTTTGGGTTCAGCCTTGCTTCTTGAATCTACCATTTTTCTTTAAAAAATAAAATTCTCGGTTTTTGGTATTAATAGCAAACTCACAATAATACCAAAATCTATCTAGGCGAAAAAAAAAAATTTTTTTTATATAAAAAATTCTTTAAGAAGTTCTACAGTTCTTGAGACTTTTTAAAGAATATTACAGGTAAATATAATATTTAAATATACTAGGAGCGATTAGAGCTCATAAACAGAGTTTCGGCGGTTAGTAACTAGTTTCAGTAGGTTAGAAACTATAGCTGTTAATTATTTGAATATAAACGGGCTTCAAAACCCTAGGGCGTGAAGAGCGTGTGGATTAAACGAAAGCCACATCCTACCAACCAACTTCAACAGTTCGGTGGTTGCTCTATTTGAATAAGCTCTGGCGAATAAGGAACTATAGTCACCGAAGGCTATAGGTTGGTCGTGAAGGTAAAGCGACTTTAAAATATATAGTTTATAATTTTTTATTTTGAGGTCTAGTATATACCTCTAGTTAGTAACTCTTGCTGGTTTTTTATTTTGTTGTAAGACATAAAAGAGTGAAATTTAGTCTAGTTATTATATTTACCAAATTAAATTTAAAAAAAAAAAAAATTAAATCAGAAATTAAACTAAAAGCCTAGAAAAATAATAATTTATAATTCTTTTTCATTACAATTTTCATTCAGGAGCACTAAAATAAAAAAGATAATAATAATAATAATAATAGTGATAATATTAAATAAATCTTCCTATTGCAATTCTTAAACTTGTTTATAAACTAATAATTCTTTCAATGTCTTCTTCATCAAACGATTTTCATTTTAATGGCGATTCAGCTAAGCTCAAGGGATTTTTAGGTTATGTTGGGTTAGCCATTGCTCTTCGTCCTGAATATTTCACCAATGATCCGTTAAAAGTAGCTTATACCATCACTTTGTTAAGAGATGAAACTATGGATTGGGCTGCAGACTTGATGAATGAAAATAACCCAGTCCTTGACGATTTTAACGCTTTCATTGAACTTATGAAGGATAGATTCAGCGACGTAGATGCAGTTTTTAATTGTAATCAAGCTCTTATGCATATTAAGCAAAAAGCATATGGTAAAGTCACTGATTACAATAATGAATTCCGTAGGCTTTCGGAAAAAACGGACTGGAATGAATTTGCCTTAATGGATGCTTATATTGAAGGATTGCTACCAAGACTTCAAGAAAGAGTAATTAGTTTGTTCCCTCCTCCTGCCAAATTAAGTGAACTAATGCGAATTACTAATCGTATAGATCATCAAATGACTCGATTCGCAACGATCAACAATTATAATTCTAAAAATAACAGTAATAATAATAATTCTCGTAATAATAGGAAGTATTTTAGATTTAACTCTAGTAATAATAGAAACGCTAATTCTAATTCTTTTTTCAAATCAAATAATGAATCAAATTACTCTCATTTATCCCCTGAAGAAAGAGCAAGAAGAATTAAGAAGGACTTTGTCTATATTGTGGACAATCAGGTCATAAGTTAATAAATTGTCCAAAAAGAGCAAATAAATCTAGCTCTTCCCATATGGCTAGATCCAATTCAACCAAAAAATTTAATAAGGATTGTATTATTAAATGTTCTTTTAATTATAAAAATAAATGGATTAAAGCTAATGCTCTTATTGATTCTGGCTCCGACTTGAATTTTATGGATACTAAATTCGCTAAAATGAACAATTTTAAGCTTTTATATGATAATTTAGAGGCTGATAACATTACTGGTATTGGTGGTGGCAAAGACGTTGTTGGTAAAACTATACCAATATTATTTAAAGTTAGTAACCTTCAGGTCTTAACAGAATTTTTTGTTATTGATTTGAACGACAAATTTGAGTGCTTAATTGGTTCTAGATTTCTTAAAGAAAATAAATCATCAATTGATTTCAACAATAATATTTTAAGCTTTTGTAATAGTAATAACAATGCGTCAGATTCTTCCTTTGTTGAATCAATACCTTCCACCTCGGTTAATTCTACTTCACTCTCTTTTACTTCTAATACTTCCAACTCTATCTCTTCGAAACCAGCCTTTTCCAGTTTTCCACGTTTCACTTCTTGAGCCAGCCTATGAAAATGAATTTACAGAAAGAAATATCCCAACTCCAAAACCTATTATACTTAATGGAGAAAAAGAATATGAGGTTGAATATCTTGATTCAAAGAAATTTCATAATAAAATTAAATATTTAATTCATTGGAAAGGTTATGATGATTCTGAAAACTCATGGGAACTTTTTGAGAATCTTCATTGCAATAAACTTCTTGCCGAATTCCATAAGAAGTTTCCAAATAAACCAAAACTTAAGACGTCTGGAATCCGTCTCTAAGGGAGAGAGTTATAACAGAATCAATAATTACAATTATTTTATTATTTTAATATTTAGTATTATTTTTCAATAAAGTTTTAAAACAAATAATTAAATGGTAGAATCGGGGTTAACATGTATAGATTTAAAATCAAGCAGGGGGGACGGGTATTACCCTGCTTTGATTTTAAATTATAAAAAAAAATTTCTTTTTATTAGAATTTATTTATTATTTATTAATATTAAAATTTATTTTTTTGAAGTACAAATACTTAATTTTTAAGAAATATTTACAATATTTATATTTTTTATAATTTTAAAGTATAATTATTTGTTTATAATTTAAGTAATTTTATAGAATTATTGAATTAATTTTATATCAATAATTCATTTTTGTTTTAATTTTTATAAATATAATAATATAATATTCAAATATAATTTAATTAAAAATAATTATAAAATAAATATATAGAAAATAGTTTTTACTATTTTCTTTGATATTTTTAAGTTAAATAAATTGTTTTTAAAGATTAATATAATAAATTTAATAATCTTTAATTATTTTAAATAATAGTTGTAATTATTTTCAAAAATAAAATAAAATTTTTATAATATTTAATTAATAAATTTGATAATATTTAGATAATAAATTTTTATAATAATTAATAATTTTTAATAATAAATTTAATTAATAATCTTATTAATTTATAATAATATTTAATAGTTATAATAAATAAATTTTTATAATAATATTTAATAATTTTAATAATTTTATAATATTAATAGTTTATAATAATTTTTATAATAATATTTAATTAATAATTTTAATAATTTTATAATAATTTTTATAATAATATTTAATTAATAATTATAATAATTTTATAATAATTTTATAATAATATTTAATTAATAAATTTAATAATTCAAAATATCTTAAAAGTATATAATTTTTAATATTTACAATAATACTTTAATAATATACAACAAATTAATTAATTAAAATTTATTTAATATTATTTACGAGTTAAATTTAATTTATATTAAAATAAATTATTTTTACAATGAGGTTTAGTAGGTTATGAAGAATATAGGAAAGAACACTTAATTAAAGAATAATTAAAAATATTTTATAACAAAATAAATGTTATTAATTCATTTTTACCATAAATGGTACGTTACAAAAGAATTTCTCAATTTACAATTAATTATCTTGATATTAGTAAGAAATAACAATTTGCAATAATATAACTATTTAAAACACTAATTTAAAAATCAGATTTATTTTGGTTTCAAATTATCTTTATTAATTTTTAGTAATTTCAATTTTGAGATCTCATTGATCTCAATTTTACATTTAAATTATTTTTGATCAATTTTTACTATTTAAAAAAATAAACATTGGTTGTTAAAAAAAAATTATTTCTTTCTATTTCTATTTTAAATTAAAATTTTTAATTTATCTTTTTATGGATTAATGTTGTTTCTATTTCTAAATTTTCTTAATTATAATTTATATATTAAATTTAAATATTTCATCAGGTTTTGTACCAAGATCTCCCCTTTGAAATTGGACTTCGTCCCTTGAAGTCTTAGGAAAAATAGGGTACAATATTCTTCTTGTGGATGTTATAGTCCATCATTTCTCCAGTTTCCGGATCTTCTAAAGATACAGTATTAAATTCTACCTTTACTATTCGCAGTGGGCCTAAGAAAAATGGGTCGAGTTTACGACGGTTCACATAACGAACTAGTACAAGATCTCCTTTTTTGTAGTTATTCTTCATTCTTTTAGCTTGTTGTCTGCGATCTCTCCATAAAGCATTAGCTCGTTCAATATTTGCAATTGCTTCTTGTATCCATTTTCTATGTTTAGTAAATCGTCGGATTAAATATTCCTCAGGTGTCTCTTGTGTTAACTTCCTATCTATATTTACTAGTAGTTCAAAAGGTTGCTTGTCCCTTCGGCCATACAATAACTCGAAACTAGAAAATCCAGTAACTTCACTTTTAGCAGTCCTCAAAGCCCATAGAGCCGTTGGTAACAACTCATCCCAGTCTCGTTCATTTTCTGACAATAACCTTAAGTATTTACAAATTTCTTTATTACGATTCTCCACCTTACCATTTGTTTCAGGATGATAGGTAGTTGCTGGAGATACATAGACATTGTACAGATCCAGGAATCCCAGAGTTTGCATTGAAATTAATTGTGGACCATTATCGGTTATTACTAACTCCGGAATACCATGTCGACTAAATACGTTTACTAAAAATCTAATAATATCGGAAGATTCCGTTTTTTGTAATGGGCTAGCTTCAACCCATCCTGTAAAATAGTCTACTAGTACTACTATAAACCTATTATTTCTTCTGGTAGTGTACAAGGGTCCAACTAGATCGAGTCCCACTCTCACAAAGGGGGCTTCGACAGGAGTAAGAATACTTTCTGAATCTTTAGGATAAGGTCGAGGTCGAAAAAGTTGGCATTTAGGGCAAGTTCTGACCAATACGGTTAACATCACGAGTCATATTGGTCCAGTAGTAATCTCGTTTTAATCTGCTATAGGTTTTTAGAAATCCTTCATGCCCTATTCCATGAGCCTTTTGTAGTAGTTCCAATTTCTCATTCTCGTCAGTTATTACCTTCTTAAGGTTTTCTCCTTCCTGGTAGAATTTATCTCGATCGATAGTTATTATTTTCTTATTTATATAATGATCCATTAGGGAGGTTGCGCTAGCTACTTGAACTTGTTCATTCGTATTCTCGTTGAGATTCAACCTAGACAAAGCATCTGCAATGAAATTCTTTCTTCCCTCTTCGTATACAATGTTTACCTTTAACATACTAAATTCTAAGATCCAATTGGTTAGTTGCCTTTCAGTTGGTTCCTTGTTTTTAAACATTCCCACTAATGGTTTGTGGTCCGTATATAATACTGTTTCAAATACATTACCTGCGATATAGCTTTTAAATTTCATTACACTAAAGTACGCCGCTGCTCCTTCTAGCTTGGTTATGGGATAATTTTTCTCTTCTTTTCTTAAAGTTCTACTTACAAAATGGACAGGGAATTCTTTGTTCTCATGTTTCTGCAATAACACTCCTCCAAATCCTTCATAAGAGGCGTCCGTTCGGATGATGAAGGGTTTCGAAAAATCAGGGAACTTTAAAACTGGATAGTCTATTATTGCTTGTTTTAATCGGTCAAATCCTTCTTGACATTAGTCATTCCATTCAAATACTGTATCTTTCCTCATTAATTTATATAATCCTTTTGCAATTTTTGAAAAGTTAGCAATGAACTTCCGGTAGTAACTGACAGTTCCCAGAAAAGATCGTAGCTCAGTCAAATTAGTTGGTTGTTTCCATCTTTTAATAGCTTCCACCTTTGCTGTTGTAGGCTTAATTCCTTCAATTGTTAGTAAATGACCCAAGACTTCTACTTCTTCCATGAAAAAATGGCATTTCTCTAAATTAATTTTTAAACCATGCTCTCGAATAATCTTGAATACTTCTTTCAGATCTTGTAGATGTTGCTCTTTACTGCTTGAAAATATGACTATATCATCTAAGTACACAAACATGCATTTACCAATTAATGGGAAGAATATGCGATTCATCTTCCGTTGGAATGTAGCAGGAGCATTTGTTAGTCCAAAGGGCATGACAACAAAGTTATAATTCCCATACATTGTTGTGAACCCAGTCTTATCTATATCTTCAGGATTCATAGGTATCTGATGATACCCGGATAAAAGGTCTATAGTAGTGATTGCTTTAATATCACCATCAATCGAAAACAATATTTCTTCAATATAAGGTATGGCATAGACATCCTTAAGCGTCATCTCATTCAATTTACGGTAATCGATACATAACCTCCACTTGCCATTCTTTTTAGGTATAAGTATTACGGGAGAAGACCATGGCGAATGGGAGGGAATTATCAACTTCTTATTTAATAGCTTGGTGAGTTCTTCTTTTAATATATCAGCCTTTGCTTTGGATAATCGATAAGAGCGTTGTTTAATTGGCCTACTATTTTCCTTAAGTTGTATTGAGTGAGGTAGTAATTTGGACTTTCCTAAATCGTCAGAGCTTAGTGCGAGTACATCATCGTACATTTTCAATAACTCCCGAGTTTTCTTAATAAATTTTTTATCACATATTCCAATAGCTTTTCCACATATTCCATCTAATATCGCCTCTCTTCTTTCTATTTTTAGATCTTCATCCTTATGGTAGTTAAAAATTTTTACTTCATTGACTTCCTTGAAGTCTATTTGTTTAGGTTCGTCCTCGCTTACTGATGAATTAGACTCTTCTGTATAGAGTAGTAAATTAACAATTTCTCCTTGTTTTAGCTCCTTTCTTTCGTCTGAACGATCTAATTCTTCCAGCTTCTCAATTACGTCCCACAATTTATATTTCTCTTTGACTTCTTTAAATAAACTTTTAAGTTCATTTGATTCTAAATTGGATTTTATTTTGCAAAGTTCAAACGTTACAGGATTAATAAAATAATAATTTTCAATAATAGTTTCATAACATATAATAATATCAAAAAGTAGATCGTTTCTTTCAACCAGTCTAAATTCTGATTCAAAGGTCGTATTTCCTATAGTTAGTGGAAGTTTATAAATCAATCCAGGAGTCTGATCTACGTCTGATAATACTTGAACAATCGAACTGGTAGCAATACCAATTGGCTCAGGCTTATTTGGTAATTTGTCTAGAAATGATTTCGAAATTAAATTAATGCCCGCTCCATAATCTAAGAATACCTTAGATGGTACATCAAAAACCTTGCATTTGGATATGGCGATTTTACCTCTATAAACTAAGTTTACCCGTGGTTTCTCTTTATTCAGCTCTTTATCGAATTTAAGTTGTTTAATTACTTCAGCTCTTACCTTGGGACTCACATCCATTAATTGCGCTACGGTTATATTTGCCCGGAGGCTATTGAGATCTCCTTTGACATTATAGCTAGGTGTTTCACTTACTAGCTTAATGTGTTTATTTCTATCATTGCTTTTCTTTTCTACCAGATTGGTCTCAGGAATATCGTCCATCGTTGTATCTTCGTCCGCTAAAACTTGGATTTCCTTACTTCGTTGTACTTTAGCATCTTTCTTTACATTTTCAATTCTTGGCTGTGCAATTATAGAAGGGTGTATTTCTTGAAGTGATTCCGTAGGAATTATTAACTCATCTTTCTCCATTTGGTCTAGCTCTTGTTTTCTCAATGCAGGAGTATCACCTATTGGTTGAGGGTCGTCCTTTAAAGATTTCTTAGTCTTTGGTTTATGATTATAGAGCATTTTCTTTATTTTCTCCTTCTGGTCTTGGTTGTTCTTTTCATTCCTTTCATTTCTGGTAGCACCATAAACCTGAACTTGGGTAGTATTATCGTTAGTTTGTTTAACGAGAGCTAACGAACTCTCTCTACTCAGTTTTTTTGTTGAGTTTCATTTCTAAGCGGAGTGTGATGGTTATTGTGAACCCTTTTTGATAAAATATCGATCAGCTGCTCGTCGCTATAAGGACACTGGAAAACTTTATGTCCTTCTTCTTTGCATCTATAATATATCAATTTATGATTAGAGAGTACAGGAACGTTTGTTATTTGCAATTGATTGGGATAAGTTACTTTACCTGAATTATTATTATAAAAGTTCCTACTGTAGCTTCTTCCAGTGGTGATCCTTTTAAATATTGGAATAGGATTGGTTTTTTCATATTCATCACCTCCCATTCGTTGAAGGTCTTGTTCAAATTCTCGAATCTTCTGTATCTTATTGGTGGTTTTAATGGTGTCTTCAATAGAGTCACATTCATCATATAAGACAGCGCGACAAGCTTCCATTCGTGTTCGTATGGATTTCAAGTAATCACTAACTTTGATGCCTGGTTTTAAGTTGTCGCTGACCTTTTGATACAACTCTAAGTAAGTCTTGTTATAATCCTCTAGTTCTTCGTCTTCCTTTATAGAAATATTCTTTAATTTATCGTAGATGTCTATTTCGGTTGGCTCTTTGGTCTCTATCAGGTATTTTTTTATTTGAACCAAGGTAGAGAGGAATCCAAGTGTACGATGGGATTCCTGGAGTCGTTTCCTAGCTTCACCTTCTGCTACAGAATAGGCCAATCAATATATGGTTTCTGTGTCGGTAATTTTTGCCATTTTTATAATGTTGTCGAAATCCCCATACCAGGTATTAATTTCTTCAGTTTCACAAGTTCTCAAGCGCGGAAAGACTCTCAGAATGTTGTAATCCATTTTTTTTTTTATTATTTATTTATCAATTTTTTTTATAAATATATAGAGAATATTAATTATTTCTTATCTTTTCACCAAGTATAATTACTTTCTTTTGTATTAGATTCCCGGATGAGCCCCCAAATTTTTGGTACGTTACAAAAGAATTTCTCAATTTACAATTAATTATCTTGATATTAGTAAGAAATAACAATTTGCAATAATATAACTATTTAAAACACTAATTTAAAAATCAGATTTATTTTGGTTTCAAATTATCTTTATTAATTTTTAGTAATTTCAATTTTGAGATCTCATTGATCTCAATTTTACATTTAAATTATTTTTGATCAATTTTTACTATTTAAAAAAATAAACATTGCTTGTTAAAAAAAATTATTTCTTTCTATTTCTATTTTAAATTAAAATTTTTAATTTATCTTTTTATGGATTAATGTTGTTTCTATTTCTAAATTTTCTTAATTATAATTTATATATTAAATTTAAATATTTCATCAGATTTTGTACCATAATGTAAGTGTTGACTAATTAATTAGTCACACTTAACCAAATACAATATAAATATTATATTTATTTTTATTATTAATTAAGATTTAAATAATTTTACAATAAAATTAATACTTAATATTATTTAATATACTATAATTTTAATAATTGTTATTAAATAATAAAATAAAAATAATTATTAATTTATAAAATTAATTTTTTAACTAATTAATAATTAATTATTATGAAATATAAACAATATCTTTAATTAATAACCAATTTCTATTTTCTATTTAATATAAATAATTAATCATTTGATTTATCATTAACAATAATACGTGATTAATTATATTAAAACATTTAATATTAATATAATTAATATTAAATTTATATAAAATTAATTAATAATTATAAACTTAAAACATCATAATAAATAATTTCATAAAATATTGGTTAATTGCCAATATTAAATAATATTAAATAATATTAAATTATATTAAATAATAAATAATTAATTTATTTTATCTTTCAGGTTTTTTCTCATAATCTTTTTCCTGAAAGAATAACTTTTAAGATTATGAACAAAAAAATTATAAATAACCTTGATTTTTTCTATAAAATAAAAATCAAGAGTTATTATTTAGAAAATAATATATAATAAAATTTCTTAATAAACTCGAAATATTTTTTTTAACAATTATTGTTATTTTTATAAAAGTTAAGTATTAATTTTGTGTTATTACACATAATTTGATACGGGCTGGAGTTGAAACACTAAGATATTCAAAACAAAAAAAAAATAAATATTAACACATAACTATAAAAATAAGTTTGGAAACAAGAAAAAAAAATTAAATTTTAAAATATTCTTTATTTAAATTTAAAATTAAAATTATTTGTTCCCAGTATTAAAAAGAAAGAAATTTATTCTTCTTTTTATACTTTTATTTTAATACATTTTATTTATTATTAATATATTCTTTATAAAAAAAAACTATTATAACTATTTTATTTTAATTTTTAACTATTATTTTAAATTATTTTTTAAAAAAAAAAATAACATTTATTAAATTAAAATATAAAAAATTAATTTGGAGCTTGTATCACGAAGGGCATTCCGGGCGGTAGCTTCTTCTTGATATTGTTATTCAGAGAGAGAATTATACAGAATTGATATTTTCTGTATTTTAGATCATTTTTATTATTGGAATTCTTCTGTATTTTAGTTCATTTTTATTTTAATAAAGATTTAATTTATTTTTAATTTTTGTTTTATTTTTAGTTTATTTCAAAGGTTTTAGAAAATATTATACAGAAACTTATAATTCTGTATTTTACATCAAATATTTATTGAAATAGGTTTTTATTATTCTTAATATAAAAATAAGAATTAGTAATGATTTAAATATTATATAATTTTTAATAAGAATATTTAGTAATAATTTTTATTATATTTAATATTAATAAAATATTTAATAATTATTTTTATTATATTTGATATTAATAAAAGATTTTAATAAGAATATTTAATAATAATTTTTATTATATTTAATATTAATAAAAGAATTTTATAAGAATATTTAATAATAATTTTTATTATAAAAGATTTTAATAAGAATATTTAATAATAATTTTTATTATATTTGATATTAATAAAAGATTTTAATAAGAATATTTAATAATAATTTTTATTATATTTAATATTAATAAAAGAATTTTATAAGAATATTTAATAATGATTTTTATTATAAAAGATTTTAATAAGAATATTTAATAATAATTTTTATTATATTTGATATTAATAAAAGATTTTAATAAGAATATTTAATAATAATTTTTATTATATTTAATATTAATAAAAGAATTTTATAAGAATATTTAATAATGATTTTTATTATAAAAGATTTTAATAAGAATATTTAATAATAATTTTTATTATATTTAATATTAATAAAAGAATTTTATAAGAATATTTAATAATAATTTTATTTTATTATTATTAAGAGTATTTAATAGGAAATACAAGGTATTTAGTGACACCCCGTATCAAATTTTAAAAAATATAATTTCTGGTATAGTTGTTAGTAACTAATACCATGAATCAAACTACTTAGAGTTCGATTCACATTTATTATTATTTTATAGTTTTATTCTAAAAAATATCTAGAAGATTCTTTATAGTTCAAGAAATTACTAGAATTTCTTGATAATTATTATACTTAATTAATTAAAATTTATTCTATTAAATTCTTAATTCTATTGTTTTCTATTTTTTCTAAATTTTTCGATTTTTAAGAACTTTTTAGAAACTTTTATTTTTATTTTTTAATAACTTTAACTTTTGAAGAAAATATAAATATGAGTAAAATTCTTATTAAAAAATATTCTTTTCTTTGTGTTTTTATTTTAATTTTTTAGTTAAAAAAAAAAAAAAAAACTTAATTTTTTAATAAAATTTTTTTTAATATTAATACTATATCAACCCTTGCGGCTTATAGTATTATAATAAATATAACTAATAAAATAATTAGAATAAAAAAAATAAATAAAAAATAAAATAAAATAAAATCCTTTCAAAGTTGCTGGTCTTGGTTATGGTTTATCTAATGTTAAGAAGATGACAGAAAAATGTATCCTCCGTTTTAAGAATCACTTGGAAGTTATTCAATTATACGCCCTTTGTATCCCCGATGTCGATATCATTTTAGGATTACCTTGGATTGAAAACCATTGTCCAATAAACTACCATGACTCAAGAAAAATTGCTTTTAGCTCTGGATTCTGCGCTAGACACTGCAACGTAAGAAAAAGGAATAGAAAAAATAAAATAAAAAGAAGTTAAACAAAATTTCTACTAAAGGAAAGGAACCATATGAAGAACTTTCCTTAACAAAGGAAAAAAATAATCCTAAGCGTAAGTATTCCTTCGAATCTGATTCCGATATGGATTCTGATGAAGAAATTACGATTAGAGGTCGTCGTACTCGTATTAAAACTTGTAGTGAAAAAGAAGAACTTAATGATTTAAAAAATTTTTGTATAATTAATTATGATAGTGATGTAAATGATAGTTTTATGTTTGATAATGATGATGAAATTTATGAATTTAGTGATAGTAATAATATTAATTTAGATGAATTAAATAAAATTTGTAAAATTGATGTTTTATGTAATAATGTAACAAAAAATTGTAATCATAATGATAATTTAAATAAAGATGAAAATAAAAAGTATATTTCTAAAAAGTATTCCGTGAAAAATTTGTGTTGTATCTGTAATTGTTTAAAAATTAGTAATTTTGAGAATAAATTAAATCAAAAAATTATAAGAATACCTCCTATTTATAACAATTACGCAGAAGTATTCAATGAAAGAAATTGCAACTTACTCCCTCCACATCGTGAATATGATTGTGAAATAAGATTAAAGGATAATTCAAATTTATTTTATGGTCCAATATATCCTTTAACTGAGGCAGAACGAGATGAACTAAAAAAGTATATAAAAGAAAATTTAGAAAAAGGATTTATTAGGAAATCCAAGTCACCCGCTGGCGCACCTGTATTATTTGTTAAAAAGAAAGATGGTTCATTGAGATTATGTGTTGATTATAGAAAATTGAATGAAATGACCATCCGTAATTCTTATCCTCTTCCTTTAATAAGTGAATTATTAGATAGAGTTAAAGGTGCAAAATATTTTACCAAGTTGGACTTAAAGTCTGCCTATAATTTAGTAAGAATTAAAGAAGATGATGAGTACAAGACTGCATTTCGTACTCGATATGGTCATTTTGAATATTTAGTTATGCCTTTTGGCTTAAAAAATGCTCCAGCCACCTTCCAGCATTTTATTAATGATGTTCTTAGCGATTACTTAGATGATTTTGTTATTTCTTACATTGATGATATATTAATTTATTCGAATAGTTTAGAGGAACATCATGAACACGTTAAAAAAGTGCTTAAAAAATTATTAGAAAATAACTTGTACATTAAATTAGAGAAATGTGAATTCGATGTTACTGAAACTACTTTCCTTGGTTACATTTTATTAAAAGATGGTTTGAAAGTTGATCCTGAAAAGGTTAAAGCTATCCTAGATTGGCCTGTTCCTTCTAATGTAAAGGAAATACAATCATTTATTGGATTATGTAATTATTATAGAATTTTTATCAAGGATTTTGCTAAGGTTGCGCGGCCCTTACATAAACTTACCAGGAAAAATGTTCCATTTCTTTGGGGTTCTGATCAACAAAAATCCTTTGATAAATTAAAAGAACTTTTTACTTCTACTCCAATTTTAAGGAATCCTGATAGTAACAAACCTTTCATTGTGGAAACTGATGCTTTCAATTTCGCTGTTGGAGCTATACTTTCCCAAGAATTTGATGGTCAGTTATACCCAATTGCTTTTATTTCTACCAGTTTAACCAAATCTCAACTGAATTACCCCATTTATGATAAAGAGCTTCTTGCAATTAAAGTTGCTTTGGAAGAATGGCATCATTACCTTGAAGGTGCTCGCCATCCATTTACTATTTATACTGATCATAAAAACCTTACTTTTCCTAGGAAGCCTGAGCTACTTTCTCAACGACAAATTCGTTGGTATGAATTTCTTTCTCGTTTCGATTTTAATCTTGTGTATCGTTCTGGTAAAAAATCTGGTAAACCAGTTATTCTGTCAAGAAGAAGTGATCATTTATTTGATTGTTCTCGTGATGTTTCTTGTTGTATTATTAATCGTAACTCATGAACTCATGTGATGAGTTCTTGATTAATTCTATTTTGAAATCTTTAAATAATGATGATCTTTTTATAAAAATTAAATCCTTTATTTTAAATAATAGTAATGTTAATCCTCCTATTAAATTTATTGATAAGTGTAATATTGATAAGGAAGGTTTCTTACTTATCGATATCTTAATTTATGTCCCTCAGAATCTTCGCACAAGAGTTCTTGAAATACACCATGACTCTGTTACTGCTGGTCATTTCGGTGTACGCAAAACATTTGATTTGATTAATCGTAACTTTTGGTGGCCTAAGTTACGTAATGATGTTAAAAAGTTTGTTAAGTCCTGTGAAACTTGCTGCAAAGCTAAAGTTCCAAGACATAAACCCTACGGTCTTTTATCTCCTTTGTCTACCCCCGACAGACCATGGTCAAACATCTCCATGGATTTTATTGTTGAATTACCGAAATCCAAAGATATGACCACTCTCATGACTGTTGTTGATAGATTGACTAAAATGGCACATTTTATTCCCTTATGTTGTCTTCCTACTGCATACATTGCTGCTGATTCTTTTATTATTAATATCTTTAGGTTGCATGATTTTCCTGATTCCATTGTTTCCGACAGAGGTACGCAATTTACTTCTGAATTTTGGAACCGCCTTTGTGAATTATTGAACATTAAACTAACTCTTTCCACCTCTAACCATCCGCAGACTGATGGTCAAACGGAGAGGGTGAACGGAATATTGGAACAATATTTCCGTCGTTTCATAAATGAAAAACAAAATAATTGGGTTGACTTGTTGCCTTTTGCTGAGTTTGCTTATAATAATACATTGCAACAATCAATCTATCAATCACCGTTTTTTGCAAATTATGGATTTAATCCAAAATTTAGTTTAGAAATTCCTTCTTCAGATAGTCCTCATAGAGCTGATGTTAGAGTGAAAGATATAAATGAAAATATTAAATTTTTAAAGGAAAATTTAGAGTCAACTAAAGAAACTTATAAAAAGTATGCTGATTTCAAAAGATTATCCTCACCGGATTTTGAAGTTGGTAAAAAAGTTTGGTTACTCAGAGGAAATATAATAAAAAATGTAAAGAAGAAATTAGCAGACCAAATGCTTGGTCCATTTGAAATTGTGAAGAAAGTTAGTTCATTAGCCTACGAACTCAAGTTACCAAGTAATATGCGTTGTCACCCTGTTTTTCATGTATCTTTACTGGAACCGTATTATGAAAATGAATTTGCCGACGGAAATAACAGGAAAAGAAAGAATATTAAGTTAACTACAGACACCATAGATAAGGTTCCTGAAAGAATTATTGATATGAGGACATATAGAGGAAAAAATCGTTTCCTCGTATCTTGGAAAGGCCTAGATTCTGTTGAAGATGCTTGGATCGATGAAGATCAAATTTACGATAGACAACTAATTCAAGAGTACTACCGTAAGTACAAAAGGAATAAACGAAATAATGTGGTTGATGACGGTGATAAAGATTTTAATGGAGAATATATTAGACATAAATATCAACCATTTATAATTGACATTCCTTCTCGAAGATTGAACTCTTAGTTCGCAGGAGCTCAACTTAAAGGGCGAGAATGTAAAGATTTAATAAAATCTTTAATAATTAATTATTACATAATTAATTAATGTAATAAAATTACATAAATTTATGATTTACGTATATGAAAATTAATTATAAATTTATGTAAACTTTTCATAAAGGATAAATTATTATTTAAATAATTTTGGATAATTTATTTAAGTTGGTTAATTTAGTTTATTTAATTTAGTTATTTTATTTTAGTTAATTTAGTTTAGTTAGTTTAAAATACTTTAAAATTAATTTCGGAATAGTTTTAAATAGTTAAAATTAGTTTAAATAGTTTATAAAAATAGTTTTGAATTGTAAATATATAAACATTAGTATTAATAATATTTATATTATAAATATCTAATAAATGAGTTTTTATTGAATTTAATTATTATTGTAAATAAGTTGAAAGTTTATTGAATTATTGTTTAGTTTTAGTTAATTATTATTTAATAAAATTATTAATAATTATTTCGTTTATAAATAAATAGTAATATATGTAAATTAGATAGAAATAATATATTATAATATAATCATAAAAAATTATAAATACATGTAAATTTCTATAAATAAATCGATGTATTAGTTATTGACTATCAAATAGTTAATAACGAGAAAAGATTTATTTTTAAATTTAATAAAAGATTATTTATTAAAAAAGAAATTTTTCTATTACGTATTTTTAAATATTTTGTGTATTTTGTTATTTATAATCTGTTTCATATAAACTCTTTACATTTAATATATTAAGTATTATTTTCTTTATATTATTTAAAATAATTTATTTAGTGGAATAATTGTTGTAAATAATTATTAAAAGAGAAAAATTTTCGAAATTTATTTCTTAATTTTTGAGGATGATTTTGATATTTAGGAAAATAATTTATTTTTCTTTATAAAAAGTTACAGTGAAAGTGTTATAGTTTTTATATGTACATATTTTAATTAAATTATTTTATTAATTTATATTAAATTTTTTAATTTATTTTATTAAAATAATTATTTTAATTATTTTAAAAAATATTCAGTGTTTAATTAATTAGTAAATCGGTTATTAAAGATTTTCTCCGATTATTTATTAAGGGTTTTTTCTTTAATAATACGAAATTAATGTGTTAGATTATTAATCAAAATTAATTTCTTAGGTTTTTCTTCTAATCTTTTCCTAAGAAAGTATTGTTAAGATTAGAATTGTAGTTTTAATTTATGTATTTATTTTAGTATAAATATAACGTGTGATAGATTTACAAAATTTAGTGTGTGCCACCATCGACCTAAATTAGGATAGAATATTTGTAAAATGTTTTAAATTTAGGTCTATAATTGATAATTTTAATCTACACTAAATTTTATTATCACTATTTATTTAATATTTATTTTATTAATAATTACTTTATTTATTTATTTATTATTTATTTATTTATTTACTAAATCTAATTATTTGGTTTTTTAATTATTTCCTAATCAGTTTATTGGTATTACTGTAGAAGTTATTTCACCAGAGCTCCTACTAACCAATAATTAAATTAAACTATATTTTACTAAATTTTTATTAACTAAACTAAGATATACTAATCTATACGATTTTCCAACTATCGAGCAATAGTTGATAAATACATTCCTTTTATATTTTTTCAAAATAAAATTTAAATTCAATTAATTCTGATAAATAAATAAATAATATTATTTTATATATATAATTATATTTAATAATAAAATACATGAAATTATTTTAAATTATTTAATATAATTCCTATTTAAAATAGCTGAAGTTTGTTTATTGGACATCAAGCAGATGGGATTTTTTCCCATTAATATAATGTGTCCTGAGGTGGATTTTCTATCATTAATATCCCCTCCTAAATCTGCATCAGTGTAACAAACGTACTATAAAAACACACAAGAAAATTAACTAACACGAATAAAATCTATTTATCTTATTTTTTAGTAATATTATTTATTTATTTATAGTACTAAGACCAGTCGCATGGGTTGGTGTAGTACTTTGTAATAAGTATTTTTAATTTATTATAAAAATATGAAGTAAAAAATATTTTTAAAGAAATTTTTCTTGTATTTATATTTTATAAATATAAATACAAGAAAATATTAATATCAAATATAAAAAATATAATTATTAAATATTCTTATTTTATTAATATAAAATATAATAAATATTATTATTAAATATTATTATTCAATTCCTTTATTAATATCAATAATTATTAATATTTTATCTTAAGTAATATTTTATATAAAATAAATAAAATACAGAATTCTAAATTTCTGTATAAAAATATAAAAATTAAATGATAAAAATAATAAAAGAAAATATTAAGAACAGATATTAAAAACTACTATTAAAAACAATAAATAAAATACAGAAATTATTTAAATGAAAAAATACAGAAAAGACCAGTTCTGTATAAATTTTTGCATTTAGAATAATATCAAGAAGAAGCTACCGCTTAGGAATGCCTTCGTAATACTTTATCTAATTTTAATCTTAATAATTTAATATAATTTAAATATTTTTATTTTAACAATAGGAAGAATAATAATAATAGTATAGTATAGTTTAGTTTTATTTCTTTTTTATTTTATATTTTTATAATAAATACACGTAATAATAAAATCATGTAATAAAATAAAAGTATAAAAAGAGGAATAAATTTCTTTCCTTTTTTTAATACTTCGAACAATAATTTTAATAACGTTTATTTTAAAAAGTTAATATTGTTGTTCTATTTATTTTTTTCTAGTGTTTAATATTTTTTTTATATTTCTAATATTTAAGTTTCTGCCAAACCCTTATCATAAAAATTGGTGGAGAATCCGGGCGAAAAATATTTTTATAAAATTGTTAATAGAATTAGGTTAATAATCTCAATTTTGGATAATTAAATTCTAGGATGATTAAAATTTTTTTTTATTTGCACAATTTTTATTTTGTGAAACTTTAATTAAATAATAATTCGCTATTTAACAATTTTAATTAAAAAAAAATAATAATAGTAATAATATATAGATTAGTATAAGTTTAAATAATAAATAATAGGTTTAAATAAATAATAGGTTTAAATAAATAATAGGTTTAAATAAATAATAGGTTTAAATAAATAATAGGTTTATATAAATAATAGGTTTAAATAAATAATAGGTTTAAATAAATAATAGGTTTAAATAAATAATAGGTTTGAATAATAGATAATAGGTTTAAATAATAAATAGTAATTGAATAAATAGTATAGATTAGTATAGGTTTAAATAAATAATAGGTTCAAATAATAGATAATAGTTTTATATATATATATAAAAATTTATAAAAAAAATAATTTTAAAATAATTGAAACAAACGGATATATAAAAAAAAATATAACTTATAAAATTATTTTCAAATATTAATTAATAATTTCAGAAGAGCACTTCCGCTCAATCTTTACTTATTATAAAAATAATTATTTCCATCCAGTAAATTTGTTCTATCTAATAAGTCTTTCAAGAGGATTTATTAAGGTCTAAAAAAACTTGGAATAATTAATTTTTTCCAGAAATAATAAGTAAAATTTATAATTATTAATAATAAAACTTTGTTATATTAATATTAAAATACTTAGTTCGACAAGACCTACTATTAGGAAAAGCGGCTGTTAGATGAAAAACTCTATAGCTAAAGGCTTATCAATGGGATAGGTGAACAAATAATTTCGTATTATTAAATTACACAAAGCTATTATTAAATAATTATTTCTAAAATAAAACTGTTTCGAGGAAACAGATATATGGTAATTTATCATTAGCTTGATTAGGTTTAAGTATAATAAATTATTAAGGTAATTTTTTAAGAGAGAGTAGGTAAGAGGGATCGTTCGCTTAAGCGGGGGAGTAGAGCACTATTTAATAAGGTTTTGATATCAGACCTATAATTGAAAAACCCAGAAAGACCTTGTTTCAATAGGCAGGAACAGTTATAGGTTACTCAAAACTGACGGTTAAATAGTGGAGGTCGAAAGACGCAGAACGAAAACTTGTGGGAACCGAAAATATTAAATAAGTTATAACATATATCAAAATTGTTTCTTTTATTTATTTTATATAATATTACATTTTACTGAAATCAAAATTATGTTCTGTTTCTCTTATAACCTAAATTTAAAGGTTTATTTTAATTGAATATTTCTAATTGTGTAAAGTAATAACAAAAAAAAATATATATATATATATATATAAATAAATTTTAAATAAGTTCCTTATCTTAAATAAACTCTTTAATAATAATAAATCTTCTTTCTAAATATTTATAAAAATAATAAGATTTTATTTTAAGAATCGAGAATCTATATACAAAATTTTTTCTAATTCCTTTAAAATTTAAATTTTAAGGATTAAACAAAAATAAAATAAAATAAAATAAAATATAAAATATAAATTTAGGCAATTCCTTTATCTTAACAATTTCGTGTTTATTTATAAATATTATATACATATTTGATTAATTAATAAGTAGTTATCTTTTATAGCTCCTTAATATTCTACAATTATATTTCTTTTAAAAAAAATTTTATTAATTTTCTTCTAATTCTTTTGTATTCTTAAATTCAAAGCAAAAAAAATATAAATAAAATAAAATAAAATTATATATATATATAAAAAGAAATTTAAATAAATCTTTAATATTAACAATTTCGTGTTTACCTTTAATTAAAAAAATAAAAATTAATTTCTTCATTAAGTTTCCTTTTAAAATAAAATTAAATAAATAATTACATAATAATAATTACGTAAAATTTAACTTCTATATATTACTTATAACAACTTAGTGATACTCATAAAATCTTCTTAGTTTCTATAAAAATAAAAGAAAAATTTTGAATAAATCTTTTAATATTAATAGTTTTATATTTCCTTTAAAATAATCAATAATTAATTATTTTATTAAGTCTTTTCTAAAAGTTCAAAAAGGTCCATATATATAAAAAAAATGAAAATAAGTGAAATTGCTAAGCTAGTGCCTCGACTCGGTAGCTACGATAGGGATATAGAATCCTGGGCTGATGAGTTCACTAGAATAATGGAACTCTCAGACATTAATGAACCTAAGAAAGTGTTTGCGTGGGCAAAGGAAAATGTACCAGGTAGATTAAAAGGAATACTCGAGGATCTGGTAACCAATGACGATGAAGAATACATGAACATTTATCCAGATGTTGCTGCAATTAAGAATGCCATCGAGATAGTCTTAGAAATAACTCCTCAAGAAAAGTGTTCTAACTTAAAGGCACTTAAGATAAAAAATGGAGAATCTATCAAGGACTTTAACTGGAGATATAATAAATTATATAAGTCTTTAACTCCAGAAGGTCAGGCATTCATTACTTTTAAAGATTATACAAATTCCATAATGAGTCGTGCTTATGCTAGGAAAGAAGTAATAACTTCCCAACCACAGAATTTAAACAGTGCATTTAGAATTGCTGAACTTGCAGAAACTGCAAGTGAAGTACCCACCAGAAACAGAAACGTTGTTATGCTTACTAGTAATTTTGGAATTAATAATTCTATTTTTTCAAACAGATATAAGAGATATAACAATGGTTTTAATAATAACTTTAATAATTATAATAACTATAACAATAATTATAATAACGGCAATTTTAATAATAGATATTATAGGAATGATGATTATAACAATTTTTATAATAATAGTAATAATGACAATTTTAGCGCTAATAACTACCATGATAATAGCGACATGAATTTTTCCCAAACTAATTATAATAAAAATAATAATTATAATAATAATTATAATAAAGTGAATAATAATTTTAACAACAATAAAAATAATTATAACAATCCAAGATGTAACAGAAATAATAATATTTGTTTTAAATATAATCAACTTGGTCATAGGATGCAAAATTGACCATATAGTTACCAAGAATTAGTAAATATGGAAGCCACAGGTAGACTTAATAGTTTTAATAATCCTAATATTAACTTCAATAACGACAATTATAATAATAATAATAATTATAATAATAATAATTATAATAATAATAATTATAATAATAATTATAATAATAATAATGTAAAGATATCATTAATATCTTTAGTTAATTAAATGTTACACAAAATGTACATTTAATTAAAAAATAATAAATGATATACTGGACTTTTATGTGCTATTAATTTTTTAATAGTATAGTTATATTTTATTGATTTTATTATTACTTATTCCTAAAATAATTAAAAAAAAAACCCCTCTAAAAATTATCATCCTAGAAATTAGTTATTATTAGGAAATTACATTTTAAAATTATTAAATTAAATAATATAAAATACATTTAAATATATAATATGAAATTACATATATAAGAATATAATATAAATATTTAAAAATAAATGTATACTATATATTGAAATATAATATATAATATAATAATATAAAATAAAATAATGTGTAATATAAAATAAATATAAAATAATATATATAATAATATATTATGTAATATAATATAAATAAGATTATTTAAGTTCTATTAGAGTTAAATATAAGGATATTATTATATTCTAATATAATAATATATAAATATGAAATAAATATATAATTTAATATATTATAAAATAAATAAATAATTCAATATATTATATAATAATATATAATTTAATATATATTATAATAGTAATTATAATATAAAAATAAATAATTAATAATATATTATAAAAATTATTATTAAGAAAAGATATAAATTTAATATTTAATAATTATTATTAAATATACAAATATGTTACTACACGTATTTGTTTTATATCATAAATCATTAATAAAACTAATGATTAAACATAAAATTAAATAAATTTCACATAAATAATAAAATTTATGTAAATAAATAATTTTAATATAATATTAAATTATGATTTTTTTAAATAAATTTTAAATTATTTTTATCAATAAAATTTTTAAAAAATATATAATTATTTATTTTTAGTTTGACTTATTTAGTTAAATAATTTTAGTTATGTATTTCAATAGGAAATATATAACATTAGTATTAATAATATTTAAATAATAAATGAAGAATATATGGCATTTATTCTAATTATTTATAATTGAAATAAATAAGAAATTTATACAATTAGTTTTTGTTTAGTTTAGGAAAATTATTAAATAATAAAATTAATTAGTTTAGTTATTAAATTAAATATATGTATAATTAAATAGAAATTATATATTAGAATATAATTTATAAAAAATTATAAATACATGTATTTTCTCAATAATTAAATAGATGTAATTGTTATTAACAATTTCTTAGTTAATAACATAAAAATGTGATTTAAATAAAGATTTTAATTAATAAAAAGATATTTTATAAAATGTGTTGTAATTAATAATTTTTCATGTTTTTCCTTGTTTATAATATTTTCGTGTTTATTTATTGTTAATTATAATCTGTTCTTCTCAGAACTCTTTATAAATAATTATAATAATAATTATAATAACAATAATTATAATAATAATAATAATACAAATAATTATGGTCCAGATACAAATCCAAACATTAATACTACTAATACCAACTATAATAATCCAAATAATAACTATAACAATAATAATTTACTTATAATGGAAATTATATTAATTCTAACAATCAACCTGTAAAGATATTATTAATATCTTTAAATAATTTTAATTAAATTTAATCATAAATTTAAGTAAAAATTAAAATAAATTTATTTGAAATCACGTGTATAAAATTATTGAAAATATTTTTAACATAATTTCGATTTTTTCCCAATCATACTAATAAATTAAAAATTTCTCTTGTGAAACTAGTATTTGAAAATCATTTCTTTTTATGTAATTTAATTTAAATAATAAGAGTTAAGGTTTTTCACAAGATAAATTAACAACATGAAACTATGCAATTAGTCATGTTGAAACTTACGGCATTTTATGCTAAATTTATATTAAATAATTATGACAACTTTTATATTATTTTTAAATAGAAAATATATAATAAATTTACTAATAATATTTAAATAATAAATAAATAATAAATGAACTCAATTAGAATTGATTATATTTATTTTAGTTATTAATTATAATTCTCTTTATTTAGTAATAGTTAATTATTTATTATTAGTTTAGGTTAGTACTGTTTTAAATAAATAGCTAGATAATATAATTCAATAGGAATTATATATTATAAATGCAATAAGATAAAAATATAAATAGTTATCAAATTTCATGTATTTTAATCGATGTAATTGTTATTAACGATTTCTTGTTAATAACACTTTAAAATAAATAAAGATTTTAATATTTAAAAAATTAATAAAACTTGTTCTTTAAAACTATTATTTTGTGTTTTAGTGTTATTATTGAAGTGTTGATTTATAATCTATTTTTTTTACCAAAACTTTATAATAACAATTACCTTTTAAACAAACAAAAATACGTTATAAATCAATAAAAAATATTTAAAACACGTGACTCTTTTGTGGCTTATTTGTGGCTTGAATCAAGATATTTTTACCAGATATTTTTACCAAGGATTTTTAGAAGCTACCCACTTTTGACACTACCGACTTTGGAATACTCACAATTTTAGATTATTGCTACCAGCTTTAGGATATCGCTACCAGTTTAAGGAAATATTCTACTCGATTTAGGCTAATTCTACCAGTTTAAGGAAATATTCAACTCGATTCAGGCTATTCTACCAGTTTAAGGAAATATTCTACTCGATTTAGGCTAATTCTACCAGTTTAAGGAAATATTCAACTCGATTCAGGCTATTCTACCAGTTTAAGGAAATATTCTACTCGATTTAGGCTAATTCTACCAGTTTAAGGAAATATTCAACTCGATTCAGGCTATTCTACCAGTTTAAGGAAATATTCTACTCGATTCAGGCTAATTCTACCAGGTTAAAAAAAAAAAAAAAAAAAAAAAAAAAAAAAAAAAAAACTTTACCAGACTCATACCATACCATTTATCATATTGGGACACTTGTGCAAGACTTTTGAATAAAATTACCAGATTACGTGAGAAATCCATAATATTATTTGGAATTAAATTTTAACCAGTAAGATACTATATTATAATATTCAGTTTACTCGACGGCACCACTACAATTGGAGAGAGCCAGTTCGACTTTACATACAATATTATAATAGAAATATCTTTTTATTAGAACATCTATTTCAAATATCATTATTTAAAATATTCAAAAGTAAATAATAAGTTACAAATTGAACGAAGTTGAAGATTTAATTCAAAAATTCGAAAACCTTGATTTAGAAATGAACCAAGCAAATAATCAAGGCTTCTTAAGAAACACTCAGAAAACAGTAAATGATCCACCACTGTTTTCTGGTATCAAGAGGGAATTCGACGGGTTCCTAACCAGAGCCGAAATTGCTATGGAATCCAACCCACATGGAATTAATAATGACATCGCAAAAGTCAAATTCATAATTTCTTATTTAATTGGAGAACCTTTAGACTGGGCTTCGTCTTTGAGACGCAACAATGACGAAATTTTGAATTCCTATGAAAATTTCATTAATGAACTTAGAGCTCGTTATGGTGAAGAAGAAGTTAATACTGTAATTGCTAATGGGAAACTTTGTTCAATCCGTCAACATAAGTTTGGCCGCGTTAACGATTACATTAATGAATTCAATAAAGTTGCAAGAAACTCAGACTTCAACGAGTCTGCAAAAATATACATGTTTATCAAAGGATTACATTATAAAATGAGAGAACATCTTGCCGTGGTCAATCCGAACCCAAACAATTTAAGAGCTTTGTTTACTGACGTTATTAGCATTGAGAGTTTAACCAAAAGACACAGTATTAATGAATTTTATTTTCATCAATACAATCACCGAAACAACGCTAGTTCCAGTACACAACTCACTAATAATGATCCCATGGAAGTTGACCTCTATCGAATCAAGAGAGGTCAAAGGAATACCAACTATTTCCCATCCAACAAGAAATTGTACCAGGAGAATGTTAACTCTAAGGAAGAAGAAAGAAGAAAAGGTCTTTGCTACTATTGTAAGCAACCAGGGCATCTTAAATTTAATTGCCCGAACAAGAAGAGGCCCGCTACAGTTAAAATGATCAACAAGAAAGAAAGAAATGATAATATTGCATCTACTAGCTTAAGAAGAATCAGAAGAATCAACAGCCAAGAAGATATTTTGAAAGTCAGAAAAATTGTTGAAGAGCAAAACTCACTCTTGACCAAGAAAAGTAACATTATTGATTTTTTTATCAAAACAAACGATACAGAAGAAGTAAAGGCAAGAGTTTTGATTGATTCTGGATCAGATCTTAACTTTATTCACCCAGAATTTGCGAAGGCTTTTGGAATCAAAACCCAACAAATTGAAGAACCATTCCGTGTTACTGGTCTTGGTTACGGAATATCAACAGTTAAAAAGGAAACGGAGAAGTGCATTTTACGTTTAAAAAATCACTTAGAAATCATTCAATTGTATGTACTCAGAATTCCTGATGTTGATATTATTTTAGGTCTACCTTGGATTGAGAAGCATTCGCCTTATAATTACCACGACGCAAAGAAGATCTCCTTTGGCTCAGGATTTTGCGCTAGACACTGTAATAACGGTAAAAGAAAAAGAAAGAACAAGATCAAGAACAAGAAAAAGAACAAAGGAAAAGAATCTGCTACCGACTTGGAAGAAAATAAAATTATTGAAGACTCAAGAAAAAGAAAATCTTTCTTTGAATCCGATTCCGAATCTGATTCTGAAGAAGAAATTTCTATTCGTGGCCGCCGAACTCGTATTAGAACTTGTACTGAATTTATTAATAGTGATAGCGATAGTGATATTAATGATACTTTTATGTTAGATAATTTTAGTGATAGCATTAGTGATAGCGATAATTTTAGTGATAGTGATGATATTATTGTTATGAATTGTGATAGTAAAATTAGTAAAAATAGTTTAAAGATCTTAAAGAAAATTTGTGAATCAAGTAAATGTAAGAAATTAAATGTAATTGAAAAATGTAATAATGAAAATAATAATTTAAATAAAGATGATGAAAAGGTCGAAGTACCTGAAATCTATTTGATGTTTAAAGAAGTGTTTAATGAAAATAATTGTAATGTGTTACCTCCGCATCGTAATTATGATTGTGAGATTAAATTAAAAGATAATTGTAGTTTATTTTATGGACCGTTGTATCCTTTAACTGAGACGGAGAGAGAAGAATTAAAGAAATATTTAGAAGAAAATTTAAAAAAGGGTTTTATTAGAAAATCTTCTTCTCCCGCTGGAGCACCTATTTTATTTGTTAGAAAAAAGGATGGTACATATAGATTAGTTATTGATTATAGAAAATTAAATGAAATGACCATCCGTAACTCTTACCCTCTTCCTTTAATTAGTGAATTGTTGGATAGAGTTAAAGGTGCTAAATATTTTACTAAGTTAGATTTAAAATCTGCCTATAACTTAGTAAGAATTAAAGAAGGTGACGAGTACAAAACTGCCTTTGGCACAAGATATGGGCACTTTGAATATCTCGTTATGCCTTTTGGGGTTAAGAATGCCCCTGCTACATTCCAACATTTTATAAATGATGTTCTCAGTGATTACTTAGATGATTTTGTAATCTCTTATATTGATGACATTTTAATTTATTCTAATACTTTAGAAGAACATCATGTACATGTCAAGAAAGTTTTAAGAAAATTGTTAGAGAATCATTTAGTTGTTAAATTAGAAAAGTGTGAATTTGATGTAACTGAAACTACTTTTCTTGGTTATGTTTTATCAAGAGATGGAATTAAAATGGATAAAGAAAAAGTTAAAGCAATTTTAGATTGGCCTGTTCCAACAAACGTTAAAGAAATTCAATCGTTTATTGGACTTTGTAATTATTACAGAATTTTTATTAAAGACTTTGCGAAAATTGCAAATCCTCTCCACAAATTAACTAGAAAAAATGTTCCTTTTAATTGGAGTTCTGAACAACAAAAAGCGTTTGATACTTTAAAAGAATTATTTACTACTGCTCCTATTTTGAAACATCCTGATAGCAACAAACAATTCATTGTTGAAACTGATGCTAGTAATTTTGCTGTTGGTGCAATTCTTTCTCAGGAATTTGATGGGCATTTGCATCCAATTGCTTTTATTTCTACTAGCTTAACTAAATCCCAAAGAAATTACCCTATCTATGACAAAGAACTTCTTGCTATTAAAGTTGCATTGGAAGGATGGAGACATTACTTAGAAGGAGCTCGCCATCAGTTTATTATTTATACTGATCATAAGAATTTAACTTTCCCTCGAAAACCTGAACTTCTTTCCCAACGCCAAATTCGTTGGTATGAATTCTTATCTAGATTTGATTTTAAACTAATTTACAGAGCTGGTAAAAAGTCAGGTAAACCAGATATTTTATCAAGACGTAGTGATCATTTATTTGCTAGTGTTCGTCCTATTTCATGCGTTATTAATTCATGTAGTTTTAAGAATGATTCTTTAATCTCCTCTATTCATGATTCTCTAGCTAATGATGAATTCTATTGCAAAATAACTGAATTTCTTAAAAATGATAATTCAAAAGATCCCCCTTTTAGTAAAATCGATAAATTTTCTCTTGACAAAAATGGTTATTTACTTTTTGAAAATTTAATTTATGTTCCCAATAAAATTAGAATAAGAGTTTTAGAACTCCATCATGACTCTATTTCTGCTGGTCATTTTGGAATTAATAAAACTATTGAACTTATTTCTCGTAATTTCTGGTGGCCTAAATTACAAAAAGATGTTAAAATGTTTATTAAATCTTGTGAAATTTGTTCAAAATCCAAAATCCCAAGACATAAGCCATATGGTTTTCTTTCTCCACTTTATACACCAAATAGAGCCTGGTCTGCTATCTCTATGGATTTTATTGTTGAACTTCCGAAATCCAAAGATATGACCACTATAATGGTTGTTGTGGATCGCTTAACTAAAATGGCTCATTTTATACCATTTAGATGTCTTCCTACTGCTTCTATTGCTGCTGATTCTTTCATTGCTAATATTTTTAAACTTCATGGTTTCCCCGATTCTATTATTTCTGATCGTGGTTCTCAATTTACCTCTGATTTTTGGAATCGTCTTTGCTCTCTTTTAAATATTAAGCATTCTTTTTCTACTGCTAATCACCCGCAGACTGATGGTCAAACGGAGAGGGTGAACTCGATATTGGAACAATATCTTCGTTGTTTCATTAACGAAAAACAAAATAATTGGTTTGATTTATTACCTTTTGCAGAATTTTCTTATAACAATACTTTACAACAATCAATAAATCAATCACCATTTTTTGCAAATTATGGATTTAATCCAAAGTTTAATCCTGAGATTCCTTCAAACGAGAATCCACATAGAGCTGAAAAAAGAATATTGAATATTAACGAAAACATAAAGTTTTTAAAAGAAAATTTAGAACAAGCGAAAAAGACTTATAAAAAATATGCAGATTTAAAAAGAATGGATTCTCCTGATTTTAAAGTAGGAAATAAAGTTTATCTTTTAAAGGGTAATACAACAAAGAAAAATAAAAAATTATCTGATCAACTAATAGGACCCTTTGAAATCATTAGAAAAGTTAGTGATTTAGCGTATGAACTTAAACTTCCTAATAATATGCGCTGTCACCCTGTATTCCATGTTTCGCTCCTCGAACCTTACCATGAAAATGAATTCCCAAACAGAAGAAATACTCGTAGAAGAAATATTAATCTTACTACGGATACAATTAATAGAAGTCCTGAAAGAATAATTAAAATGAAAACTTTTAACAATAAAAATCGTTACTTGATTAAATGGAAAGGATGCGATTCTAATGAAAATACTTGGATCGATGAAGATCAAATTTTTGATAAACAATTAATACAAGAATACTATAGAAAAGAAAAGAAGAATAAATCTTCGAATATTAACAATGAATTTTGCCAACTACCTGAAGATTCGAACGAGTACTATGTTAGGCATAAATATCAACCTTTTGTGATCGATCTTCCTTCCTAAAGTTAATCTCGCAGGAGCTCGACTTAAAGGGCGAGATTGTAAAGATATTATTAATATCTTTAAATAATTTTAATTAAATTTAATCATAAATTTAAGTAAAAATTAAAATAAATTTATTTGAAATCACGTGTATAAAATTATTGAAAATATTTTTAACATAATTTCGATTTTTTCCCAATCATACTAATAAATTAAAAATTTCTCTTGTGAAACTAGTATTTGAAAATCATTTCTTTTTATGTAATTTAATTTAAATAATAAGAGTTAAGGTTTTTCACAAGATAAATTAACAACATGAAACTATGCAATTAGTCATGTTGAAACTTACGGCATTTTATGCTAAATTTATATTAAATAATTATGACAACTTTTATATTATTTTTAAATAGAAAATATATAATAAATTTACTAATAATATTTAAATAATAAATAAATAATAAATGAACTCAATTAGAATTGATTATATTTATTTTAGTTATTAATTATAATTCTCTTTATTTAGTAATAGTTAATTATTTATTATTAGTTTAGGTTAGTACTGTTTTAAATAAATAGCTAGATAATATAATTCAATAGGAATTATATATTATAAATGCAATAAGATAAAAATATAAATAGTTATCAAATTTCATGTATTTTAATCGATGTAATTGTTATTAACGATTTCTTGTTAATAACACTTTAAAATAAATAAAGATTTTAATATTTAAAAAATTAATAAAACTTGTTCTTTAAAACTATTATTTTGTGTTTTAGTGTTATTATTGAAGTGTTGATTTATAATCTATTTTTTTTACCAAAACTTTATACAACCTTTAAACTAATAAATGGGAGAAGGAATACTTCCAGTAAACAAACCAACTATCTTGAAAATAATAATAATATTAATATAAGAAATAATAATTATAATAATGTTAATACAACTGCTAGTAATAATAGTAATTTACATACAAATAATATTAACAACGATAACATTAACAATTTATTTATTACGAACACAAATCAAGAAAATGTATTTGCAGCGGTTAGAAGAACTAATAAAATCCCCGATAACAGACCATATAAAAAGAAATCCAAAGAAACAGAGAATAATAATAAATTAAATAATAACTCAAATATAAATCCAATAAACGATAATATAATATAATAATATAATAGAACTCGAAAATAATAATAATAATAATAATAATACTGATAAAACAGAAAAATTACAATATTTAGATACATCAATTATAAATAAACCTTTTATTAATAAAGCTAAATCAAAAAATAAAAAGCAACGATCTGCAGAAATAATTGAATTAGCTAAAGAAATTGACTTACCCAGTGATAAAATGAGAGAAAAGAAAGAAAAGGAAAAATTAAAGGAAAATGAACAAACAAAGAAAATCTTAAAAATAGCAATCGACCAAAACAAATATGACATAATTGAGGATGTAGGAAAAAGGATGGCAAATATAACTGTAGGTCAATTATTAGAATTAAATCCAAAATTAAGAGCCGAGTTATCTAAAGCTATTAAATTAACTACAATTGAAGATACGTCTGAAAATGTACTGATTCTTTCAACCGAAACTCCTACCAAAAATAAATTCGATATTAACAGTAGTAACGAAAATTACATATTTATTATTTTATAATAATTATTATATTATTTCTATTTCGGCGACATTAAATACATATTCACTAATTTCTTTGTTATCTTTAGTATTAATTTCATTTTGTTCTTGTTCTATTTCATTTGCACTTTCATTACTACTTGTAACGAGAGGGACACTCAAATAAGAGAAAACAATAGGCAGCACTGAATATTAATAATAAGTAAAAAAATGTTTTGTTAGAAATTGTTTTATTTAAAGATAAATTTATTTAAAATATTTAATTATTAATTAATCAATTAATATTGTAATATATCAAATTTCTTATTATTAATTAATCAATTAATAAAAGCACGAAGAAAATATTTTTAACGAAAAATTTATACCTATTTATACTTTTTTTGGAAAAACAGTTTTCATGATTTTGAAAAATTATAGAATTGTAGAAAATTCGTTTAAAACCGATTTTAGCCACAAAAATAGAAACTAATAAAAATAAGGAATAAAATAGAATAAAATATAATTTTAACTATTAAGAATTTCTATAAAATTCTTAAAGAAATTACAGAAAGAAATATCTAGAAAATGAAAATAAAAATTATTAAAATTTGCTTTGAGTGTGAATCAAACCCTAGTAGTTTGATTCATGGTCAAAGCTCTAGCCACTATGCCAAGATATCTTATTCTAAAATTTTTGATAAATAACCAAATTATAAATTAAGAAAAATCAATAAAATGGAATAATAACCCTCTTCATTAGTCATTGATAATTATAAAATAATATTTTAATAAAAATAAATTAAAAGATTTAAAATTATTAAATAAATATTATTTTAATTTAAAGAACAATGTATTTTATATTAAATTATTCTTTTATTTTACTTTAACGATTTTAAATTAAATCTCAGTTTAAATTGATATTAATATTAATTAAAAAGAAACTTATTAATAATAACAAAATTGTTTATTTTATCTTAAAAGTGTTTACTTAAAATAATTATATAGTTTTATTTTAAATAATTTAAACTTAAAAGAAAAATATAAAAACATGTAAATATTTCTTTAAAAATAAAAAATCAGAATTCAAGAATTAAAAATTTAAAATTTAAGTTTTAATAAATTATTTTCTTTTATTCTCATTTATTTTAAATACTTTTTATTAAGAATATAAATATTCAAAATAATAAAAAGTACAATTTTATATTGATAAATAAAGTTTTATTATAAAAAAAAACAAATATTCTTTTCTTACTTTAAACTGTAGTGTTTTAATTAACATTTTTGTGTTAATAACTACCCTTTTAATTGACACATTATTATCACTTTTAGAAGTAAATTCTAAATTAAGATAATAATCAACATTTGTCATTTTTGTTACGGTACAATTAAATAAAGAAAAATTAAACAATTTAAAGAAAATATTAAAGTAAAAAAATATTATTAACAATTATAAATAAATATAAAAAAAAATTGAATATTAAAATATTAGTTATAGAATATTATAAAGTTAAATAAAAATAATTAGATGTATTGAAAAATCATGTATTAATTATATTATTTAATATTGTAAAATTTTTATATAATATTTTAATAATTTAGAAAATTTAAGTTTATTATATTTTTATTATTATATTTTTATTATTATATTTTTATTATTAAATTCTTATTATTAAATTTTTATTATAAAATTCTTTTTATTTTTAATCCAATCAAATAAATATTTTATTAGTATAAAAAAGAACAAAGTAACACAATACTTTTGTTCTCTCCATTTTTTTCTTACGACTTTATTATTATATTATTTTTTTAATATTTTCTAAAAGTTAAATAATAAATTAAATAGTTTAAAATAAATTAATATTTATTAAATAGTTTTTTTCTAAATTTAGTGTTTTAAAAGTGTTTAATTAATAGTTTTTGTGTTTAGTGTATAATATTAAGATAGTATAGTATAAAATTAGTTTAGTAATAGATTAGTTATATTAAACATTTTATAGAAATAGTAATAGATTTAGAGAAATTGTTTAGTTTAGATTAGAATATTAGTTTATGTTATTTTAATTTAGTTTAGATTATTTTAGATTAAGATAGTTTAGACTAAAATTAGAATAGTTTATTAATTAATTTAGGTTTAGCATTAGAGAATATTATTTTAAATTTTTCCTTATTATTAGAATATATTATTTTATTAATAAAATCTTCAGATCTTGTACCATTTTAGGATTCGTTACACTACTGGAATCTTTATGATTTATAGCATTAACTTGGTAATGTCAAAGTTTTGTGATAATTTGGTCTTAACGATTAGGTCAAGATGCCAAATTATAGTAATTAATTAATAATTTAATTTTACTCTTATTTAAAACATATTGTTATTAGTAAATTTTATAATTAAGTTTTTATTTAAAATATAAATTTTATTTAATCTTAATAATATTTTATTACATTATTATTTAATATAATTATTACTATAATTTAAATTACAATAATCCTACAAAGGATTAATCAAAAGATTTAAACATGTATTTATATAAAATAATTAATTATTAAAATATTAATTATTAATATGAATATGTAATAGCGTTAATAAAAGTTTGATATTGATAATATAAAATAAGATAATAATATAAATATTTAATATAAATAAAATATAAGAATCTAATATAGCTAAATATTATATTTTATAATTAAAATATAATATGTAGAAATTAATTTAATGACAATCACGTGTTTACATTATTTAATATATATTAATTTCAATATGTTAATAATATTTAGTAATTAGTTGGCCTAGACTAATTCCTAAATATTTTAATAAAGTTAATTTAATAATAATTATTATATTATTATTATTTATTAATATTGAAATTCAAATAACTGAATTATCGAAATTGAAATTGAATTGAAATTCAGTTATTATCTTAACAGGTAATTATTATTGTTAATATATGTATCTATTTTATTTTCTAATATTTTATTCATATATAATATTATATTATTAAAAACTTGGTATAATTGATTTTGCAATTGACATAAATCCTTAATTTTATGTTTTTCATCCATAAAAGCATCTCTTTCATTATATTGTAATATATAAGAATTTATATTGTTCAATATATTATTATTATACTCAATGATATTGGATTTTAATTGAATTAATTGATTTAAAAATTTTTTTAATTTATTTTGATTTATTTCTTGTATATGCCTATTACAATTTATATTACTCTTCATATTATTAATATATTCTAATATATTATCATTTAAATTAGTTAATTTATTCTTATATATATTTGGATTATAATAAATTTTACTATCTTTGATGTCTCCAGAATTTATTGAATTTTTGGAATTTTCCATGATTTTAGGATTTTCTATATACCTTGCTTTTTCCCTCAAAATTTTTAAATTTGAAATAATTTTGAAATTTTCAATTTTATTGTCTAAATTAATTTTTGGAATTTTTGCATTAGAAATTTTTAACTTTTCTGATTTATTAAAATTTTTACTTTTCATAATGTCCTTCTTTCTTAAGTCCTTATTCTTTCCCTCCTGAGATGATACTTCCTTTTTCTTAGATATTTCTTTTATACTATTTTCTTCACTATTCTTATTAGGTCTAATAAAATTGATACCACACGAATTCTTTTCAATAGCTTGGTTCTCAACGATAGGAGAAATGATATCAAAGTTTTCAACTGAAGTAAAACGACACAACGATCTTAACATCGGATGAATGAAAAGGTAATTATCCGCAATTGATTTAAGTCCTAATAAGAAATCAAAGTAAATATCTTTATGATCAATGACACAGAAATCTGCTGTGAAAGTATAATTATTAACTGAAACTTTTAGTCGAACCACTATAGCATTGGCGAGAGTACTGTCACCAAGAGCTTCATAAATTCTGCCTCTACATATATTAACTTGTTCATAGGTACCAGGTAGACTATTAATATAAGTAGTACTCACTAGATTCAAATTACTTCCAGAATCTATGGGCAATCTTCCTTCGGTATCGTCTACCGATGCATTTACGATTCCCAAGTCGCCACTATGAAATTTTGCATTTTTAATTATATCCTGATTATTTTCTTCTTCATTTATAATAAAAGATTTCATGGCATCCAAAGAGCTAACAAATTTAATTTTTTCTAATTTTAAATTTTTTGTTAATTCAGACCTTAATTTTGGACATATATCTAAAATTTGACCAAAAGTAATATTGCATTTGGTATTGTCTAAATCCTTAATAATTTCATACGGTTCCATATTGGTTAATTTAGCTAGATTTATATGACGTTCTGGTTTTGTGTTACCTTCCTGTTCATTAAATTTTAATTTTGTTTCTTCAAAGTCCACTTTCTTATTAATTACAGTTCCTTGTAAATTATTAATATTTGAATTTTTGAAATTATTTCTATTTTTGTTATTCGACTGGTCTTCACGTGATGATTTGTTAACATAATTATTATTTTATTAATTTTATTTTTATTTTTAATTTCTTCATCTTTGTTTAATTTATTATCATTAATAACATGATTATTATTATTGTTTAAATCTGGAGAAGATTTATTTATTTTAATGCTCTCATTAAGGGTAATTGTCTTTAAATTCTTTCTAACTTTAGGTTTTAGTATTTTCCTTTTAGATAAATCAACTTCTTCTTCTACTTCATCTTTTTCTTCTTCATCATTTTGGAAAATATCACTTTTATTAGCTGTATTCTCTTTAGCTTTCCTAATTTCCGTTCCAGCATCTAAAGAAAACTCCTTTCTTTTGGCAGCATCAACAAAATATTTCTTCTTCTCAGGAACGTTATTGGAATTTCAGGGAGAACGTTCACTCCCTCTTAGTAGTTTAAACGTTCATTTGAGACATTAGCAGAACCACTTGATTCTTCATTTAGCATTTTTTGGTATTTCAAATATTCAAAATGATTAAATTTTGGACAATTGTATTTCTTGTAACCTTCTTCGTTACAAAAATATCACGCCTGTACTCTATATTTACCTTTATTTCCATCATTATTCAAATTATTACGTGATTTATAAGTGACAGTTTCCAGTTCCTTTACCACATTCATTTTCAACTTCATCAATTAATTCAGCTGTAGAAAAGGCTTTAGCTAGATTAATTCTTTTTTCCGCAAGTTTAACACCTTTCCATGCTTTATTATTCTTAAAAATATGAAATTTATTAAATAATCAAAAAGAAATAATGTAAATAAAAAAAGTGAACTTTTAAATTAGAGAGAAAAGCTACAAAGACTAATTAATTAATAAATAAAAGTTATATTTTTTTAATAAAATATACTTTAAACTATTTTTATTGTGTTTTTAATGTATTAACAAAAATAAAATAAATAAAAGTTTTAAATATTTATTTTATATTTTTGTTATAATTGTTTTATATTATTTATAAAAAAAAATAATCAAATATTATTTATTTTTATTTATAAAAAGTTGTAAAATAATTCTCTTTTAAAAATAAGAATTAAAGGCAACTTTAGAATACAAAAATTTATAAACTTAAAATAATATAAATTTTTGTATCAATAAATATTTTTCTCAAAAATTTATGACTAATTACTTGGAGAAAGTATGTTTCCCGAAGTAATATTGAGTCATAAAATGAGATAAATTAAAATGTTTTAAAAGAAACTGCCTTTTTCGTTTGTTTACAAAAACATGCCGTTCTGAAAGTTTTGTAGAAAAATCTACAAACTTTAAAACTAAATTTAGCAAGTTGTGGTTTAGTAAATCGTACTTCACAACTTGGCATAAATTTATATTAAATATATGGATAGAATATATTTAATAATATAGTTAATGAATTAAACTCTAAAGTGTTGCATAGAAACTTTAGAAAAATTAAATAGTTTTAAATAGGAATTATATTGATATAATTTAAATAAAAAATATGTATTTTATTATTAAATGTAATTATGAATATAAAATAATATTATTTATTTATTGTAATTAATGGAATTTAATTTTTATTTCAAAAAAATATAAAAGGACCGCATTTTACAACTATTTCTCAATAGTTGGAAAATCGTATAGAATAGAATTTAATAAAGAATTAGTTAATAATAAATATTGATTAGTTATAGTAATAATCAATAGTTAAAAATTTAAATTTATTTAATTATAAAATCTTAACTGCTAGTAGGAACTCCGGTAAAGGACCCTGCGTTACCTAGTTAAGTGACTGTTGAAATTTTAGTATAGAACATAATAATAAATAAATAAATAAATAAATAAGTAAATAAATAAATTAAATTAGTTAATTAAAGTGTAAGTGTATCATTGGAATTTGTGTCACCACCAACCTAAACTAGAATAGAATATTTTGCAATGAACCTAAATACTTAAAATTAATATATACTTATGCTAAATTCATAGTATAGTAATAATTAATATAATATTTAGATCTTTTAAACATAGTATAATAATTAATAATATTTTAAATAAATAATGTAAAGTTCATGTAATATTATAATAAATAATATTTACTCCTTAGTTTCACAACTAAGTATTATGTAAATATAAAATATTGTAATTATACTAAATAATGTAACTAAAATTAGTATAAATAGACTAGAATTAGTTCATTTAAACAAGAAAATCTTTTTAATATCAGAATAGCAAACATAATGTTAATTAGATTCAAATAAATAAATAAATAAATAAATAATAAAATTAAATAAAGAATATTATAAAAACAAAACGCTCTCTGTAAAATTTAATACAATTTTTGTGTATTAGAAAGAACCCTTATCAATGCTGCTACGGAACATATTATTATTCAAATAATTATTAATATTTTAACATTATATTTTATTATTAATATTTTATATTATTATCAATATTTACAATATATTATAAAATTTAACATTATATTATATTGTTAAAATATAAAAATAAAATAATTGTTAAATTATTTTTATTATTACTACCAATCAGAAATAAATAATAGTAAAATGAAGAGTATAAAAATAATTCATTTGTCATACTATTAAAACTCTCTCTTCTACTTTAATAAATCAACAATCAGTAAATAAAAGATAAATAAAACAATAAATAAAATAGTTATAAAATTTAATTAAGAGTTAGAATTTAGATTTTAGTGTGAAATTAATATTGAGTTTGTAATATTAGTTAATTAGATTATATAGAAATTATTTAAAATATTTATTAGATTTATTTATAGAATTTAAAAGTATTAATTGTTGGGGAATAATAATAAATAAAGGAAAGAGAAAATTTATTTTATTTTTAATTATTAAAATATATTATTTTATAATCATAATCTTCAATGTCGTACCATTCGTTACACTAATTGAAATTATAATTATTGTTAATTGAAATTTAATTATTGTTAAGTGTTTAATATTTTTTTATATTTCGAATATTTAAGTTTCTGCTAAACCCGTATTAATGCTGATATAAGATGAACATAAAAACCCAAAATTACTAAAACCATTATTAATTAATCTTAATAATTATATAGTTTTAATATATAGTTTATATAGTTTCTAATATTTAATATAAGAATTTTATAATATTTTAAATAAATAGTATTATTAATATGTATTCCTTATGATATTACAAATGATTATATTAATAACTATAATATGATCATAACTATATCATATGTTGTAAATAATAATAATAATAATAGTATAGTATAGTATTAGTTTTATTTTTATTTTATATTTTTATAATAAACACATGTAATAATAAAACCATGTAATAAAATAAAAAGTATAAAAAGAAGAATAAATTTCTTTCTTTTTAATACTTCGAACAATAATTTTAATAAAGTTTATTATGAAAATTAAATATTGTTGTTTCATTTAAACTTTTAGTGTTTAATATTTTTTTATATTTCGAATATTTCTGTTTTCTGCCGAACCCGTATCAACTTGATATCGTTACAACTGTAAAAATTTAACATCTTTAGATTATTAGAATTAAATTTAATCTAACCAAATTGTGATTAAATTTAATCATAATAATTTTTACAATAAAAATTAATTTTATTAATCTAAATAATTCGATTAATTAAATTAAATCTTTTTGATTTAAAATAATTTAAATAATTTTTGATGTAAAAAATTATTAGAATTATTAATATAAAATTAGTTTTAGATTTTATTACGAAATAATTATTAATAAAATTTTAATATAAAATTTTAGTATTATTTTAAAACAACTTTTTGAGCTCATATATTCTTTATAAATAAATAGTTTAGTTTTTATATATTTTATTTTAGTTTAGTTAAAGATAAATAAATATAAATAAATATAATGGTTTGAATTAAATGATTTAGTTTATTATTTACTTTAGGAAATAGTAATTAATTAGGTTTTTCCAAGAATAAATAAATAGATAGTTTTACATAATTAAATAAAATAAATATATTATTAATGTAATAAGAAAAAATATAAATAGTTGATATTTTTTCTTAAATTTTTCTCGATGTAATTATTTTTACTATTATATGTTTTAATAACTAATAATAGATAATAACAACGATAATATTTAACTTATAAATAATAAATAAAAGTTTTATTAAAACATATTTCTTTTAATCAATCTTTTTGTTTATTTTGTGTGTTCTTCGTTATTGTTATAATAATTAATTTATTAATTATTTTTACAACAACCATCTTCACTAACCATCTCTTTTACTAATATAGCTGTTATTATAATTATTAACTAGTATATTATTATTAAAATTATTTAGTGCACTAATATTTTTATTTTTCTCTAATTTTAAATTTTTAATTAAATCACTTCTAATTCGAGGACTACAATCTAAAAGTTGTCCATATGTAATATTACATTTAGAATTTAATAAATCTTCTGAAATATCATATTTTTTACCATTATTAATAATTTAATATGTCTTACATTTTTATTATTTTTATTATTATTATTATAATAATTATTATTAATATTAAAATTATTAATAATATTAAAATTATTATTTTATTTTCATAATTAATTATTTCATTATCATCCACAATAATGATATCATTATCTAAATTTTGGTCTTTATTTAAAATTTTATTGTCTAATATTTCCTCTTCTCTTTTATTTAAAAGTGCACTTTGGCCTTTATTATTGTTCTCTTTTTCATTTAATATATTTTCATTATTTTTGGTTAATTTAATTTTTGACGTATTTTTGCTGTTACACTGTAATTTTTCATTTTCATTAAAATTTTTATTTTTATTATTTAATATAAAGTTTGTACATTATTAGTAATGTCTGAAAAATTTTTCTTCCAAGTAACATTCATTTCCTTATTTGAATACCACTTTCATCATTTAAATTTAATATATTTTAATTTAATTCGTTTATATTATCATTTATATTATTATTAATATCACTATTAAAATCATTATTATTTGAACTATCATTATTTATATTATTAATATTATTATTATTTTTATTATTATTTGAGTTATCATTTTTTATATTTGTATTATTATTACTAAATTCCATAGTTGTATTCTTATTATTGATTTTTAAATTATTTGAATTATTAATATTAGAATTATTATTATTTATTATATTTTTGCTATTAATAATGTTTTGTTTTTGTTTCTTCTTTAATATAGATTTAGGTTTTAAAATATTTTTATCTGTAACATCATTTAATATATCTTGTTTTTGTTGTAATTCTCCAATCTGTCTTCTTTCTTCATCTCTTAGTTGTTTTGAAATAATTTTTTCTTTATTGATGCTATGATGGAAGTATGTATAAAGAGTTTATAGAAAAACAGATTATAATAAAACAAAAACTCCAAAATAAACAAAATTAATTAAACACAAAAATATTAAAATAAAACAATAAATCTTTTATTTTAAAATCTCTTTATTAATTCTTTTATTAAATGTTATTAACTAGTAAATTGTTAATAACAAATACATTGTTTTAATTATGAAATTTTACACGTATTTATATTTTTTGTGAATTATATTTTAATATATAATTCCTATTTAATTATACATATATTTAATTTAATAACAACATTAATCAATTTTATTATTTAATAATTTCACCTAAACTAAACTAAAACTAATTATATAAGCTTTTTATTTATTTTAATTATAAACTATTTAAATACAATCTATATATCAATTATTTATTATTTAAATATTAATAATACTAATACTTATATATTTCCTATTGAAATACATAACTAAGATTATTTAACTAAATAAACTAGACTAAAAATAACTAATTATTTATTTCTTAAAAATTTTGTTAATAAAAATAATTTTAAAAATTTATTTAAAAAAAAATCTAATTTAATTTTATATTTAAATTTTATTACTTCATAAATTTTATATTTATGTAAAATTTATTAAAATTTATGTTTAATTATTAATAAATATAATGATTAACTATTTCTTAATTAAATGTACTTTGTGTAACATTTAATTAATTAAATATATTTAATAATATCTTTATAGTATGTAATTGTGGCTTTTTAGAAGGAGATTTATTTAGTGTTGTACTTCCTTCATTATTTTTCCTCATAACAGGAGTGTTTATCTTAATTGGTTGGTCCTTTAAGTTGAAATGTACTTTATTATTACCTTGTAATTGGTCTCCAGTACGTTTCATAGCATCAGTAATAAATTGTTAGTTAATAGAATTATTGTTATTAACAGCGACGATTTTATTTATATGAGTACGCTTTCTCCCGTTTAATAATTTAAATAATTATTTTCATCATCGTCCCATTTCTTTTTCTTTTCTAAATAGTCCATTCTTAAGTATTCAAAATAATCAGGATAATGTTTTTGCAAATGCTCTCTGCTACCGTAGAAATAGCATGTTTTAATTTTTAAGTTTCTTAATTTATTAGTAATGTTGCCAATTGGATCGACATTTTGATTATTTTAATTAGTATTATTATTATTTAAATTATTATTTCTTGTTCTTCTAAAATTTTTTCTGAAACTATTATTACTGTAATTATTATTATTATAATTATTATTAGAAAAATTTCTTTTATTATTATAAAAATTTCTATTATTATAATTAGAGTTACTGTTAAATAGATTAATTTTATTTTTAAATTTATTATTTAAAAAATTTAAGGTATCATTACTGTAGTTTTATTAAAACACAGAAGTAAGAAAAATTATTTAAGTAATAATTGAATATAATCTTTTTAATATGATTAGTTATATTTATTTTATTTTTTATTTTTTATTCTCATTATTTTATTTAAGACAAATGTTCATTTATTTATATTTTCAGTTGTAGTATTATTTAACAATATAAATATAATTGGTTAAATATTTATGAATAAATTTCTTTTAATATATTTTCATAGATATAAAAAATATCTTTCTGACATTCCCCCTCAAATTTAACTGGGGTTATAAGTTCAATTTGATATAATGATATCATTACAATAGTAGAGAATGGACTGTCTGAAATTATCCATGAGAGTGTTATTTAAATATTTTGTGAATCCATCCGCTAAATTTTTTTCAGATTTGACATAATTCAGTTTAATTTTATTTTCTTTAATTAATTCTCTTACATAATGAAATCTTATATCAATGTGTTTTGTTTTTGGATTTATAGATTGATTTTTGCTATTGTATATTGTCGCTTTATTAATGATATTGATGAAGTTTATTTTGAAGTCAAGTTCTTTTAATATATTCAAGTACCAAATACAATGTTTAGAGCATTCACTGAGACTATAATATTCTGATTCGGCAGTGGAGGTTGAAACGCAGTGTTGAAGCTTAGAGCACCAACAAGTTGGTGTTCCCCCCATAGTTATAATGAATCCGGTAGTAGATCTTCTTGTTTCTTCATCTCCAGCATAGTCAGCATCTACATAGGCTATTATTTCTTTATTCCTTGTGAACCTTAATCCAAAATTTATTGTACCTTTTAAATATTTTAATATTTTCATTACGTTATTCCAATCTTCCATTGTAGGTTCCTTTGCCTTTCTAGCAGCTTTACTTACAGCGAAGAGGATGTCAGGCCTAGTACATATTGCCAAATATAGTAAACTGCCTATAGCTCCTCTGTATTCTGTTTCATTTACCATTTGTTTTCTTAACGTTTCATTTTCAATTGGTTTTAGATTTCTTGATGGCGCTAACTTTAATATATTATATATTTTTCTAATAAATCTTTTAAGTATCTCTTTTGACTTAAAAAATATCCATCTTTATATTTAATAAATTTTATACCTATCACGAAATCAACATTTCTTATATCCTTCATATTGAATCTATTTTTTATTTTATTTTTTGTATTTTGTATTTCTTTATTTTTACCTGCTATTAGAATATCATCTACATATACCCCAAGTATACATGTAATGTTATTTTGATTATTCCTTTTGATATATAGGCATGGTTCGCTTGTTAATCTTTCAAATCCTATTTTTAAAATACATCTGTTCAATTGAAGATTCCATTCTCTTCCACTTTGTTTTAGACCATAGATTGCCTTTTTGAGTTTCCAAAAACATCTTTTGTAATCTTGATGTCCTTCAGGGGGTTTCATGAATACTTCTTCTGTTAGGTTTGCATTTAAATATGCAGCGTTAAAGTCAATTTGTTCTATATTAAAATTGTTTTGTACTGCAAATGCTGTAAGGATTCTTAAGGAAACATGCTTTAAAGTAGGAGAGAAGGTTTCTTTAAAATCTATACCATATTGTTGAGTGAATCCTCTAGCTACTAGTCTTGCCTTTCGTTGGATTATATTACCAGATAAGTTCCTTTTATATTTAAATATCCATTTTGAAGATATAGGGTTTTCATTTTTGGGTAATGTTCTAATTGATTTGTATACATTCAGTCTCTTCATGTTTTTTAGTTCATTTTCAACAGCCTTTAACCATTCTGTTTTATCACTAAGGTTTGATATATCCTTATAACTGTTTGATTCAATAAGTTTGTTTCCAAATTTTTGTTTCTTGATTGGATTAATGATTTCTTTCTCATATTTTTCATATTTTCGTTTTTTACATCTTTGGTTTGACTTTTGTTTATATAAATTAAACATTAAAGTGTTATTTAATGAATTTTTTATGGTTAAGTCGTCACTATTTTTATGATCGTTATTATTATTGTCAAAGTTGCTTTTAGTGGTATTGTCACTATTATTATTATCATTGTTTTTTAATCTATTGCTGAATATGTTATTGTTATCGTGATTATTGCTTGAACTGTTACAATTATTTTTATTGGGATTTTCGTTGTTTATATCTTTGTTATTATTATCATTATTATTGTTATATTCGTTATTATTATTATTATTATTATTGTTATATTCGTTATTATTATTATTATTATTATTATTGTTATATTCGTTATTATTATTATTATTATTATTATTATTGTTATATTCGTTATTATTATTATTATTATTATTATTGTTATATTCGTTATTATTATTATTATTATTGTTGTTGTTGTTGTTGTTGTTATTATTGTCGTTGTCATTATTATTATTATTATTTTTCTTTTTTGTCTTGTTTGGTCTTTTTATTTGATTGTCTTGTATATCTTTATAATATTTTAATGTAGTTGAATTTTGTGAATGATACTTGTTGTTATTTAAAGGTAGATGGTTGTTATAATAGGAATTATAACTGTCATTAAGAAAATATGAATTATTCCCCCTGATTTCGTGAGAGGGGATAAAATAATTAAAATCATGGGAATATTTATTTAAGAAAAAATTACCAGGTGTGTGTTCAAAGAATTCGACAATTATAGAGAAAACTATTTTATTGTTGAAGATATCAAGAATTTTATAGGCAGATGGATTATCGGAATATCCAAGAAAAAATTCCTGGTAAAGAATTATTTTCAAATTTATTACGTAAGGTCTTGGGAACGAAGAAAAAAACTTTGCATCCAAATACGTGAAGGTTAGAATAGTTGGCTTTAGATTTGTAAAGAATTTCATATGGTATTTTATTAAGGTTACCTTTGTGAGGGATAATATTATGAATATAGTTTGCTGTAGAAACAGCATCTTCCCAAAATTGATGACTTAATTTTGAGTCGTTTAACATAGTTTTTGCTGAACTTATTAGAATACCATTAAATCTTTCAGCGCGGCCATTTGATTGAGGATTATAGGGAACTGTGAATTGTTGATTGATTCCATATGATTTGCGGAAATTGGAAAATTTATGGTTAGCAAATTCTGTACCATTATCTGAGCGGATAGATTTGATCTTATATTGGTTAATAAATTTAAATTGTTTGTGATATTTACTGAAGCTCCTGAATCGATTATCCAACAGGTAATATAATTAACTGACGAATGATTGCCATTTTTATTACTTTGAAAATTGATATAATTTATTTCATTCTCACGTTCAGTGTTGTAGTCGTTGGAGAATGCATCAGCATATCTTGTATTATAATTATCTCTTTTTAGTGTTAGGTTTAAATAATTTCTATTCCCCTTTTTATAATTATTTTTTAATTTTTTTGAATTGTCCTTATTGTAGTTATTAAATCCCTTTAGTTTATTAAATTTGGTTTTTTTTCTTATTTAGCATTCGTAAAAATAATGGCCAATTTTATTGCAGTAGTTACACCTTCCATTTTTCCTTTTTTCTTTAGAATGTTTGTTGCTTTTCTTTTGTTTGGATCTTTGGTTTTTATTTATATTGAAAATAATATTTTTATTTGTAGAGATGTTACCGCTTTTTTACTTTAGATTTGAAAGATTTATTTCAAGAATGACTTTTTTTACCTAGTTGCAGCATTTTTCCCAGTTGTCAAATTGGAACACATTTATCCATCGCAGGTCTGATGGAAGGCATCTATTCAGGATTCCTAATTTCGAATTAACACTTAATTCATTATCGATGTCTTCTAAGTCGTTTATGAGATTTTGTAATGTTGCAATAAAAATATTGATGTCTTCTTCTATATTAAACTTCAATGTTTTTATTTCATTCTCTATTTCTAATTTTCTCTTTCCTGGGCTTTTTGTGAAAGATCCTCGTAGAATTTCCCAGATGTCATAAGCTGTTTTTTCGTTTCCTTCGATTAGTTTTAGAGTTTTGTCACCCAGTCCGTTTATTATCATCCATTTAGTGGTAGTGTCGTTTTCTATGTCTTCAATACTAGTTCCCTTTTCATATACAAATAAGTCATCAAATTGGTCCTGTATGTATTCTGATAAGTTATCTTTAACATTTTTCATTCTTAGTTTTTTATTGTTGGCTTTAATACATATTTTGTAAGCTTGTTGATTGATAATAAATAAAGTATCTTTCTTGACCATCCTCTGTAATTTTCAGTATTTAATTCAATTATTCTGTTAAAGCTTTCAGAATAATTGAATGTGATTTGGTTTCTTCTAGAATTGTTTTCTTCAGCATCAATAGTGTTGCAGGTTGTCTTCTTCTCATTGTAAGTGTTTACTTATTTTAATTAATAATGTTTTCTATATAATTGGCTTATTTTAGTATTTATGTATTATAATATTATTATAATATTGGTTTTTTATATAAATATAGTTTTATTTATAATATACATATGGTTTTATTTATTGTTTATATATGTTTATTTAATTATTATAACTCGATATGGTGTTTAGTTATTATTATATTATTATTTACAAGTAAAAATTAACTTTGAATGTTATTGGACAATATTTTTAGTAATAAATTTAATTAATATTTCATTGGATTATTGTTATTTATATGAATATTAGTTGACTTTTACACAGTTCATTTTCAACTTGATTTAATAATATATCATAATATATCAGTTGACTACTATATTATTTATTTTCAACTTGATATAATATATCAGTTGACTATCATATTATTTGTTTTCAACTTGATTTAATATATCAGTTGACTATTGTATTATTTGTTTTCAACTTGATTTAATATATCAGTTGACTATTGTATTATTTGTTTTCAACTTAATATAATATATCAGTTGACTATTATATTATTTGTTTTCAACTTGATATAATATATCAGTTGACTATTGTATTATTTGTTTTCAACTTGATATAATATATCAGTTGACTATTGTATTATTTATTTTCAACTTGATATAATATATCTGAATTCTAATCGATATTCTTATAGGTTTTATTTATTAAGGAGGTATGGTTTTTGTTTGTAGTATTAATTAAATTTAAATGTAATTGTATATTTAATTAGTATTTTTTATTTAAGAGTTTATTAATGTATAGATTAGCTATATATAATACTTAGCCTTTTTATTGCTCAATTTGAGAGTTGAGACTCTTAATCTATTAAAACACAGAAGTAAGAAAAATTATTTAAGTAATAATTGAATATAATCCTTTTAATATGATTAGTTATATTTATTTTATTTTTTATTTTTTTATTCTCATTATTTTATTTAAGACAAATGTTCATTTATTTATATTTTCAGTTGTAGTATTATTTAACAATATAAATATAATTGGTTAAATATTTATGAATAAATTTCTTTTAATAAATTTTCATAGATATAAAAAATATCTTTCTGACAAGTTTGATTGACGTATCCATTTTAATTTTTGTGATTGCTAACTTAATTTATCTTAATTTTCAATAATTTAATACGCTTCCTTAAGAGGAATATCTCCCGCCAATTGTACACCCGACCATGCTTCAGCTCTTTTAGAAATAGCAGCTTTATAGTCATGGATAGTAATACAATTCCTTTTATTTTTATCAAGGCGTTTATACATTCTATTATCTAATATTAAACTCCTTGATATTTCATTTTTCTGAATTGTAACTGATTTAATATCTACTAATAAATCACCTTGGTCATAATCTTAATCATATCCCTTTAATAAATCTTCTTAATATTTTCTAAGGATAGGTAAACTGGATTGTTATCTTCATCATAAGTGATGAAATCGTCCATTATTTAGGTAACATCAGTTAATGTGGGCGATCTGGAATAGAATGCTACTGGATGAAGTTGACTATCTTTATGATATACTTGAGAAAGTATACAAACGACAGCGAAATCGCTTGCATTGGTTTCAACCGTGAATTCCTTTTCAGGATCAGGATAGATGAGTACTTCGTTATCCGTAAAAGCGTTCTTAATTTCATTGAAGGTATTGTTTGCCCTAATGTCCCATATAAAATCAGTGTTCTTTTTTAAGAGAGCGCGAAGAGGTTATTAATTAATTTACGATAGAAGTTGCAAAGACCTAAGAAAATCAGAAGTTCTTTAACATTTTTTGGAACTGGCCAGTCTAGAATCGATTTGAGTATATTATTATCCATTGAAAGACCTTCTGTAGATACAACAAAACCTAAGAACATTGTCTCTTTGATGTGAACATCGCATTTTTCTAGTTTAACATATAGGCCATTATTTATTAGAAGGTTTAACACAGTACAAAGATGATACTTAATATGTTCATTCAAAGAAGTAGAATAAATTATTATATCATTTAAGTAGACTAGAACATAAGAACCAATAAAATTAAACAAGACATCTTGGATAAATCTTTGAAAAACTGACGGTACATTTCTAAGTCTTGGAATCGGGTAGCTATTTCGGAATGTTATTGAATTCAATCCGAATATAATTAACCCATAATCGTAAAGATCCGTCGTGTTTTCTAACAAATAGAATTGGAGCTCCCGCGGGTGATCTAGACTTTTTTATAAATCCTTGCGTAAATTTTCTTTTAAATATTCTCTTAACGCTTTCATTTCATCAACGGTTAAGGAATATAATGATCCGTAGTATAGCTGTCCACCCAGAATCAAATCGATTCAGATGCCATATTCACGATGATAAGGTAACTTGTCCGCTTCCTTCTTTTCGAAAACCTTCAATAAATCAGAGTAGTATTTTGATAATATATCCTGATTAATACTTGTTGGAATATCAGTAATTACAGCATAAATATCAAAATCAAATATTTCATATTCGGAAACAGAAGTAGGAATTATCTAATCACGTTCTCATGATCGAAGTAATTAATCTTTATTTTTCCTTTTCTTCAAAATTCGATCTTGATGAACTATATTTTAGACAATCGGTTATTTAAGGTTTTTCCAATTACTTAATAAAAGTAATCGGTTTTACTTAAATAATGCGATGATCGATATGGATAGAATATCGATCAAAGAGATTATCTAGGTTTTTCTTCTAGTCTTTTCCTAGATAATAGATTTGTTAAGATTAGAAAACAATTATTATTTAACATTATTTTCAACAAAAAATATAAATAAGGCTCTTGAGTTCTCTTTGAGAAATCAAGAGTTATTATTATAACAATTATAATATAATAATAACAATAAACAGTTTTATTTTTTTTTTTAATTAAACAAAACTTTCTATAAAAACAATTTTAAATAAAAAATAAACAAATAAAAACAAAAATCAAACAAAACAATTCTTCCGACTTTAGTGTTATTGTTTATTATAATTAGTTATAATAAACTCCTTTAGATCCTGATTATGTCAATGATATTTTAAGTATTTTGGAAAATCATTGCTACTTCATCTGAACTGTCGCGGAAATGGAAATAATATAATAATTATAATAAAATAAAACATTTAAACAATAAAAAATTATCTTAAAAGGGGACTTTTATTAAAGAAGAAAAATATTTAATTTCAGAATATATAAAATTTTAATAAGAATCGTCAATCAGAATTCAAGAGTTAAACGGCAGTAACTTCTTAAATAATGGTCGCGGTTCACTGAAATTATGTTCGTAGAAATTAAGTTTATTGGGAAGCTGTGCTTCTGAACTATAAATTTGTCTTGGTCCCATCACTTTAGGCCTTCTGGTTCTCGAAATATGGCAATTTAAAATTTATGATAATATCAAATTATTAACAAATGAAAACAATAATAATAATATTTATTATATGGGAATTTCCAATAAGTCAACTTTATTCAATAATAAATTCAGAATCTTATTTAATAATGGATTTATATAATAATTCCATTATATTAAAATCTATTTAAAGAAAATTTCATTTAATAAAATATCGTCAAAAGACTTATCATACATCTAAACAAAATTATTTAGAAATTATATTAAAAATATTATTATTCAATATTCGAAATATTTTGAGACACGTATCAAATAATAATGATAATCACTAAATGAAAGAATATATATTTCAATGTACAAGGATTCTTAAAATAACAATTTTAATAATAAATTAATGTTTATTTAATATTAATGACAAGTCATAAAATATTTTATGATTAAAATTAATATAACTGATGAACATATGTTAATCTTAAGATTAAAACATTATTAAAAATATTAATATAAATATTTAATAGTTATTTGAAATATTATAGTTGAAAAATGTATAAATAAGTTCGTTTTGAACTTAAATTTATTTCTTTATAAGATTATTACTTATAATCTTGTATTAATATAATAAAAATAATAAAAATTAAATTTAAAATAAAAGATATTTTATTAAAATTTAAATATTTATTTCTAATTAATTAAGAATTAAAAGTGTTAAATTTATTAAAGGTTAACTATTTTAAAAGAAACATATTATATTAATATTAAATTTTTATTCTAACTTAGATTTTTAATATAAATTCTTCTTTAACTCTCGACATGAACAACTTTCACCTTTAAAATTGAGTCCTCATAAGTGTAACGAATCTAAAATTTGTGTCATATACATTCTGGTTAACGTAACCAGGACGTATTAAGAATGTCACCACTAATTAAGTTGGTATGAATTAATTGGTAATTCATATAAAAATAATATAAATATAATATATAATTAATTAAATAGATAATAATAAAAAATAATAATGTATTAGATAAAACCAATCAAGTATGGTTGGACTAGAATTAGTAGTATAAATATTGCATTCTGTTGTTCCTTAGGACAACAGCGTTAGCAATAAAGTTAAGTTGTATTGCTAATATTTAATAAATTATATGTATTGTTTAATAAATAAGTTTAAATAAAGATAATAATAATAATAATAAATTATTTCTAAATGTTAATAATAAATAAATAATAATAATAGTGTTAATAATCATAGTAGTGTATTATTTTATATTTTAATATTTATTATTTATTAGTAAATACGAGCTCAAATAGAGAGGTCATCTATTTATTTATTAGTTACTATAGTCTCCCTCTAACTATCTTCTGATAGACCTTTAACAATGATAAAGAATGAAAATTTAAATAATAATAAATTAGATAAATGAATTAAAATTATTAAAGTATTAAATATGAAATTATTAAATAGTTAAATAATGTAATATTATAGTTATAAAGTTATAATTAAAACTATAAATTGTAATTGTTTAAGTACCTTAATAAGGAAAATATTATTTATAATAAATACATTAATGTAGAAAATTAGTATAAATAGGAATAGGAAATAATAGTTAAGAAAATGGTTACTAATTGTCCCGAAAAATTAGATAAGTGATAGGTTTGCTAATTGTCCTGTAAAATTAGTATAATAATTAATAGTTAGGTTTAATAATTACCTGTAAAGATTAGTGATGTTATAATAAATTTTTAATAAAGAAAATATTATAACTTAAAAATATATTTTATATAATCAGTTTAATTATTTTCATTTAAATTATATTTTTATATTTTCATATTTTTGAAAATAATAGATAAAGATGAAAAACATATAAATTTTTCATCTTTTATCAACATGATACGGGTTCGGCAGAAACTTAAATATTCGAAATATAAAAAAGAATATTAAACACAAAAAAATGAAACAACAAAATTAACTTTTAAAATAAACTTTATTAAAATTATTGTTCGAAGTATTAAAAAGAAAGAAATTTATTCTTCTTTTTATATTTTTTATTTTATTACATGATTTTATTATTACATGTATTTATTATAAAAATATAAAATAAAAAAAAAAACTATACTATACTATACTATTGTTAAAATAAAAAAAATATTTAAATTAAATTAAACTATTGAGATTAAAATTAGATTAAATATCACGAAGGCATTCCTGGCGGTAGCTTCTTCTTGATATTATTCTAAAGAGAGAAATTTTATAACAGAACTGATCTTTTCTGTATTTTGTTTATTTTATTATTTAAATAATTTCTCTATTTTATTTATTGTTTATAATAGTAGTTTTTAATATTTGCTCTTAATATTTTCTTTTATTATTTTTATCATTTAATTTTTATATTTTTATACAGAAATTTAGAATTTTGTATTTTATTTATTTTATATAAAATATTACTTAAGATAAAATATTAATAATTATTGATATTAATAAAGGAATTGAATACGAATATTTAATAATAAAATTTAATATATTTGATATTAATAAAATATTATTTAATGATAAAAAATGGGTGCGGTTAATTATAGAAAATAAATAGATTTAATGATACTCCGTATCATGAGTCCCCGCTTAAATTCAGACTTCCTCCCATGAAGTCTCATTATACCAAGTATGATAAGGAACTAAGTTTTTTTTGATGAACGTTTCTATCAGCAATTTTGCCACTAAGCGAATCGCAAATAGAAGCTGTATTAAGTTCCATCTTAACAATTTTCATAGGACCAATATAAAAGGGATCTAATTTTCGTCTTGAAAAATTACGAATTAATACTAAATCTCCTGGTTTAAATTGTGTTTTCATAGAGTTAAGTTGTTTACGTCTATTCTCCCATAATTAGCATTTTTAATATTTTTAGTAGCTTCGATAATCCATTTTTGATGGGTAATAAATTTTCTAATTAAATATTCATCTTGTGATTCAAATCTCTTTTTATTAATAAAATTTATACTTAATTCAAATGGTTGTAGATCGGTACGTCCATAAAGTAGTTCAAAACTAGAAAATTTAGTGACTTCATTTTTACAAGTCCGAAGTGCCCATAAGGCAGTTGGTAATACTTCGTCCCAGTCTTTTTCTTGATCGCCGAGTAATCTAATGTATTTAACAATTTCTCTGTTCCTGTTTTCAACTTGACCATTATTTTCAGGATAATAAGTACTTACGTATTGTACAAATACTCCATACAAGTCTAAAAATCCTTTGGTTATGTCAGATGTAAATTGAGGGCCATTATCTGTAATTAATATTTCAGGAATACCATGACGAGCAAAAATTCCACTGAATCTAAAGACATTATTATGTTTTTAACCAAAAACTTAATAATGTCTTTAGATTCAGTGGAGTTCAAGGGTTCAGCTTCGACCCATTTAGTAAAATAATCTACGAGAACTATTATGTGAGTGTTGTGTAATTTTGTTTCTGGAAGTGGTTCGACTAAATCTAAACCAACTTTACTAAAAGGTAGTCCGGGTTCAGTAGCATGTGTTTCTGTATTAGAATTCACAGGTTGAGAATGATTAAGTTGACATTAGTGACTTGTTTTAACGAGAATTTCAACATTTTTTAACATATTTTCCCAGTAGAATTTTCTCTTTAATCTATCATAGATTTTATAAACTCCATGGCCAATATTATGAGCAGATAATAAGAGTTCAATCTTTTCTTCCATATCTTCAATAACTTTTCTTAAAGTTTCATTTTCCTTCAAATTTTTAATGTTATCTATTATGATTATCTTTTTCTTTAAGTAATCTTTAATTATGTTGCTTCTTGGGTATTCATTGATATTCGTCTCGTTTTCATCATTGTCATCTATACTTCTATTAATTTCAGTAGGTTCATTATTTTCATTGCTTTCATTATTCGTAACAACTATGGCATTATATTTCAGTTTAGTTTTATTATTTAAGGATTCGTTAAGGTTCATATCAATATCATTGTCTAATGTATTATCGAAAGCAAAGTCAGAATTAAAAATATTGTTAAGATTGAAATCATTTAAGTTTGTTTTAATAGGTAATTCGTAATCATCATTGTCATTATTATTATTATTATTATTATTATTATTGTTATTATTAACTTTTAAGTCAAGGTTATCATTAATATTTAAACTAAAATTATTTAAGATTTTATTAGAATTTAAATCAAAATTTTTATTAGTATTTAAATCAAAATTTTTATTAGTTTTTAAATCAGAATTTTTATTAGAATTTAAATCAGAATTTTTATTAGAATTTAAATAGAATTTTTATTAGAATTTAAATCAGAATTTTTATTAGAATTTAAATCAGATTTTTTTATTAGAATTTAAATCAGATTTTTTATTAGAATTTAAATCAAAATTTTTATCATTATTTAGGTCAGGATTATCAAAATTTTTATTATTTTTATTTTCTGAATTTTTATTAATTTCAGAATTTTTATTAAAATTATTTTCAAAATTTTTATTAAAATTATTTCCTAAAATTTTATTAAAATTATTTTCAAAATTATTATAAAAATTATTTTCAGAATTTTTATTAATTCTAGAATTTTTATTAAAATTGTTTTCAGAGTTTTTATTAAAATTATTTTCGAAATTTTTATTAGAAATATTTTCAGTTTTTTATTAAAATTATTTTCAAAATTTTATTAAGATTATTTTCATAAATTTTATTAGTATTTAAATAAGGATTATTTATTGTACAAATAATAATTTCTTTATTGGCATTAATTTTGCTTTCGATTTCTTTTGAATTTAGATTGGATAGAGCATCAGCAACCACATTTTTCTTTCCTGGTTCATATTTAACAATTACTTTTAACATACTTAGTGTAACGACCCATCTAGTTTGTCTAGAATTATTCGGTTCTTTATTATTAAATAATCCTATAAGAGGTTTATGATCAGTATACAAAATAGTATTTTCTTTGCTACCACCAAGATAAGATTTAAACTTTTTACAACAATAAAATGCATCTGTTCCTTGATCATTAATGCTATAATTTAATTCTGCAGGTTGTAAGGTTCGACTTACATAATGAATAGAGTGTTCATTTTCATTTTCATCTTTTTGAATAAGAACACCGCCAATACCTTCAAGTGAAGCATCTGTTCTAATAAAAAAGGGTTTTTCAAAATTAGGATATTTTAATATTGGGGCTTTTGTTAACCTTCCTTTTAGATCCTGAAATCTCTCTTCTTGTTCATTGGCCCATATAAATTTTGTATTTTTCTTTGTTAGTTTAAATAATGGATGGGCTAACTGTGCATATCCTTTGATGAATTTCCTATAGTAACCGATAGCCCCTAAGAATGATCGTAGTTGTCTTATATCTTTTGGTGACTACATCTTATTAATAGATTCAACTTTCTTTTGAATGGGTTTTACGCCTTCTGTTGATAATACGTGACCAATTAATTCAACTTCTTCTTTGAAAAAATGACATTTTGATAGGTTGGTTTTTAGCCCATTATCCCTGATAATACTGAATACGTTTTGTAAGTCAAGTATATGTTGTTCCAAATTCGTAGAAAAGATAACTATATCATCCATATATACAAACATGCATTGCAAAGTCCAAAGGGCATGACTTTATAATTATAATTGCTATATATAGTAGTAAAGCATGTTTTTTGGATATCTTCTTTTTGCATTGGTATTTTGATGGAATCCTGAGAATAAGTCAAGAGTAGATAAACATTTTACGTCGTTCCCTACCGAAAAAAAGAATTTCCTCTATATATGGTAATGGATATGAATCTTTAACAGTGACGTCATTTAATTTTCTATAGTCGACGCACATCCTCCATTTACCATTCTTTTTGGTACTAGTAATACTGGTGATGGCCAGGCTAATTGGGAAGGTTTAATAAGATTATTTTTTAATAGGTTAATTATTTCTTCTTTCAACATAGTCATTTGTTCTTTAGATAACCTATACATTCTTTGCTTAATGGGTTTTACATTTTCATCAATTTTGATTTCGTGAGCGAGCAATTTTGATTTTCCTAAATCGTCTGTATCTACGGCTAATAGATTTTTATTGTTTAGAAGGAATTCCTGAAATATTTCTTTTATATCATCCGGACATTCAATAATTATATTTTCAATTAATGTTTCTTTAGTCATGGGTAATTGTTCTATTTTTGCAGTTTCTTCATTTAATATATCAAGTGGTGCTAAATAGTTCATCATTTCTTCTTCACAAATTACGTTATCTGAGCTTATTTCTTCGTTATCTAGGTTCTCTCTATTAATCTAAAAGTTTCTTTAAGAGTTATACAGCCTATTTTCACTTCGAGATCGTATAGTTCGGTTTCCATTGTAGTATTATTATAAGCTTGTACGAATGTTTCCTTTAATTTTGTCTTTGGAAAAATATGAAAATCATTATTTTCTAGGAAGCTAGTAGTGATCATGTTAACACTTGAACATGTATCTAAAAGAATAGGTGTCTCAATGTTCTCGACCTCTCCATTAATCCTAATAAATCTTCTTTTGTTTGCAGCTAGTAATATATTTTCGACAGTGTCCTTTATGGTTGTTAATCTTATTGCATTAGATAACTCACTTCTGAGTTTCGGATTTAATTCTAATAACTGTCCTATGGTTATATTTGCCATTCTTTTGCCTACATCATCAATTATATCATATTTGTTTTGGTCTGTTGATATTTTTAAATTTTTCTTTGTCGATTCACTCTCTTTTTCTTTTTCTTTCTTTTCTTTCTTTTTATCACTAGATAAATTAATTTCTTTAGCTAATTCCATAATTTCTGCAGACCTTTCCTTCTTACTTTTAGATTTAGCTTTATTAATAGAAGGTTCATTTATAATTGACGTATCTAAATATTGTAATCTTTCTGTATCATTGGTAGTGTTATTATGTTCTATTTCCATGACTTCGTTATCATTTATAAGGATTACATTTGAACTACTTTTTGGTTTATTATTATTATTTCCTATTTCTTTTGATTTCTTTTTATAAGGTTTATTATCAGGTATTTTATTTGTTCTTCTAACTGCAGCAAATACATTTTTTCTTGATTTGAAGTTGTAGCAAATAAATTATTAATATTATTATCATTATTATTAGTATTATTAAAATTATTATTTTAATTATTAATATTATAAGTATTGTCTTCATAATTATTATAGTTATTATAATTATTATAATTATTATTATTGTTATTATTATCATTGTTATTATTATTATTGTTATTATTATTATTGTTATTATTATTACTATAATTATTATTTTCGGAATAATTGGTTTGTTTAATGTAAGTATTCCTTCTCCCATTAACTAGTTTAAAGATTGAGTATTATTGTTGAAATAGTTTCCATTACTGTTGTTAGTATTAAAACTGTTAGTATTATTTTTGTAATTATTATAATTATTTTTATCACAATTATTGTTATTGTAATTATTATTATAATTATTATTATTATAATTGTTAATATAATTATTATTGTAGTTATTATTTACTTTAGAGTTTCCGTTATAGTCAAAATTGATCACATTATTGTTATTATTATTAGGATTATTATTATTAGAATTATTATAATTATTAAGGCTATTATTATTACCATTATTATTATTATTATTGTTATAATTATTAATGTTGTTATTAAGTCTTCCTGTAGCTTCCTATAAAGAGTTCTGTGAAGAACAGATTATAATTAACAATAAATAACACGAAAATATTAAAAAACAAGAAAAATACGAAAAATTATTAATTAAAACACGTTTTTTAAAATATCGTTGTAATAATTAAATCTTTATTTAAATCACTTTTTTATGTTATTAACTAAGAAAATGTTAATAACAATTACATTTATTTAATTATCAAGAAAATACATGTATTTATAATTTTTTATAAATTATATTCTAATATATAATTTCTATTTAATTTTACATATATTTAATTTAATAACTAAACTAATTAATTTTATTATTTAATAATTTTCCTAAACTAAACAAAAACTAATTACATAAACTTTTGATTCATTTTAATTATAAACTATTTAAATACGAGCCAAATATTAAATATTTATTATCTAAATATTATTATTACTAATGTTTATATATTTCCTATTGAAATACATTACTAAAATTATTTAACTAAATAAGACAAACTAAAATAAATAATTATATATATCTTAAAAATTTTATTGATAAAAATAATTTAAAGTTTATTTAAAAAAAGTCATAATTTATTATATTAAAATTATTTATTTACATAAAATTTTATGTGAAATTTATTTAATTTTATATTTAATCATTAGTTTTATTAATGATTTATTATTTTTTAATTAAATGTACATTTTGTGTAACATTTAATTAACTAAAGATATTGATGATATCTTTACACTTCCATATTTGCAAGTTCTTAATAACTATAAGGACATTCTTGCATTCTATATCCCGGTTGTTGGCATTTAAAACAAATACTGTTACTTCTGTATGAATTAAATTTTTGATTATTTGAATTGTTCATATAGTAATTGAATCTGTTATTATTTGGTTTATTATTATTATAATTATTTCGATAAACAGAATTATTATGATTATAATTATCATTGTTAAAGTTATTTCGATTATAGTTCGTTATTCTTTTGTTATTATAATTACTAAAATTATTATTATTATTATTATTGTTATTAAAGAGCTTGCCATAAATTTCATAATTATTATTGTTATGATTGTGGTCGCTGTAATAAATATTATTATAGTTATTATTATTGTAATCGCTATAATTAATATTATTATAATTATTATCATAATTATTATTATTATAATTATTATCATAATTAATATTATTATAATTATTATCATAATTATTATTATTATAATTATTATCATAATTATTATTATTATAATTATTATCATAATTAATATTATTATAATTATTATCATAATTATTATTATTATAATTATTATCATAATTAATATTATTATAATTATTATCATAATTATTATTATTATAATTATTATCATAATTAATATTATTATAATTATTATCATAATTATTATTATTATAATTATTATCATAATTAATATTATTATAATTATTATCATAATTATTATTATTATAATTATTATCATAATTAAAATTATTATAATTATTATCATAATTATTATTATTATAATTATTATCATAATTATTATTATTATAATTATTATATCTTTTTGGCTTAACTGGGTAGATGGAATTATTGATGTTATAATTATTGGTGAACATAACGACATTTCTATTTCTGTGTGGTACCTCGGATGCAGTTTCAGCAAGTTCAGCTATTTTAAATGCTGCCTCTAAATTTCATGGTTGAGAAGTTATTACTTCTTTTCTAGCGTATGGACGACTCAACAGAGAATCTGTATAATCGTCTACAGTAATGAATGCTTGTTCTTGTGGAGTTAGAGTTTTGTATAGCTTATTATATCTCCAATTAAAATATTTAATGAATTCTCCGTTTTGTATCTTAAGTGCCTTTAAATTAGAACACTTTTCTTGAGGAGTTATTTCTAAGGTTATTTCAATCGTATTCTTAATTGCAGGTATATTAGAATAAATGGTCATGTGTTCTTCATCGTCGTTGATTACCAGGTCCTCGAGTATTCCTTTTAGTCTATCTGTTACACATTCCTTTGCCCACGCAAACACTTTCTTGGGTTCATTAATGTCTGAGAATTCTATTATTCTAGTGAACTCATCACCCCAGGATTCTATATCCCTATCATAGCTGCCGAGTCGAGGCACTAGCTTAGCAATTTCACTTATTTTCTTTTTTTTTTTTTTATGTATATATATATATGGATATTTTTTTTTGAGCTTTTAGAAAAGACTTAATAAAATAATTAATTATTGATTGTATTAAAAGAAATATAAAATTATTAATATTAAAAGGTTTATTCAAGAATTTTTATTTTTATAGAACTAAGAAAATTTTATGAGAAACACTAAGTTATTATAATTAATATATAGAAGTTAAATTTACTTAATTATTATTTATGTAATTATTTATTTGATTTTATTTTAAAAGGAAACTTAATGAAGAAATTAATTTTTTTTATTAAAGATAAACACGAAATTATTAATATTAAAGATTTATTTAAATTTCTTTTTTTTTATATATAATTATAAAGAGTTTCGTTAAAAACAGATTATAATAAACAAATTTTGTATCTGAAAACCCAAAATAAACAAAATAAAATAAAAAAAACACAAAAGGATAAAAATAAAAACAAGAATTTCGTTTTATAATATCTTTTATTAATTATCTTTTAATTTATGTTATTAACAACGTAAATGTTAATAACAAATACATCGATTTAATTTAGAAAATTTTCACATATTTATATTTTTTGCGAATTATATTCTAATATATAATTCCTATTTAATTTTACATATATTTAATTTAATAACAAAAATAATTAATTTTATTATTTAATAATTATTCTAAAATAAACAAAAACTAGTTATATAAACTTCTCATTGATTTTAATTATAAACTATTTAAATTGAATACATATAATTACTCTTATATTATATTAATATTAATAATACTAATGTTTATATATTTCCTATTGAAATACATAACTAAAATTATTTAACTAAATAAACTAAACTAAAAATAACTAATTATTTATTTCTTAAAAATTTTATTAATAAAAATAATTTTAAAAATTTATTTAAAGAATTTTAATCTAATTTTATAATTAAATTTTATTATTTCATAAATTCAACATTTATGTTAAATTTATTTAAATTTATGTTTAATCATTAAAAAATATAATGATTAATGATTCTTTAATTAAATGTACTTTGTGTAACATTTAATTAACTAAAGATATTTAATAATATCTTTACAATAATTTTATTATATTTTATTTTATTTTTTTTTTTTTTTTTTTTTTTTTTTGCTTTAAATTTAAGAATACAAAAGAATTAGAAGAAAATTAATAAATATTTTTTTTAAGGGAAAAATTTTATTAATATAATAATATTAATAAAAAAAAAAAAACTTTATCTATATAGATAAAAATTTGATTTTTATGGGTATTAAAATTTTAAAATTATTTTATTTTATTATTTTCTTGTTTGTTAAAAAATTAAGAATAAAAGTATTAAGAGAAAAATTTATATATATAAAGATGTTTAAAATATTTAGAGAAGAGGAAGAAAAATTTTATTTTATTTTTTTTTTATTATTATAAATATATATATATATGTTTTTTTTTTTTTCTTTAAAGTGATATAAATGTCGAATATTAAAGAGATATAAAAGATAACTACTTATTAATTAATCAAATATGTATGTAATATTTATAAAGAAAAAAAAAACACGAAATTGTTAAGATAAAGAATTGTCTAAATTTATATTATATATTTTATTTTATTTTATTTTATTTTTGTTTAAGCATTAAAATTTTAAAATTTTAAGGAAGTTAGAAGAAATTTTGTATATAGATTCTTGATTCTTAAAATAAAATCTTATTATTTTTATAAATATTTAGAAAGAAGATTTATTATTATTAAAGAGTTTATTTAAGATAAGGAACTTATTTAAAATTTATTTATATATATATATATATATTTTTTTTTGTTATTACTTTACACAATTAGAAATATTCAATTAAAATAAACCTTTAAATTTAGGTTATAAGAGAAACAGAACATAATTTTGATTTCAGTAAAATGTAATATTATATAAAATAAATAAAAGAAACAATTTTGATATATGTTATAACTTATTTAATATTTTCGGTTCCCGCAAGTTTTCGTTCTGCGTCTTTCGACCTCCACTATTTAACCGTCAGTTTTGAGTAACCTATAACTGTCCTTGCCTATTGAAACAAGGTCTTTCTGGGTTTTTCAATTATAGGTCTGATATCAAAACCTTATTAAATAGTGTTCTACTCCCCCGCTTAAGCGAACAATCCCTCTTACCTACTCTCTCTTAAAAAATTACCTTAATATATATAATTTATTATATTTGAACCTAATCAAGCTAATAACAAATTGCCATATATCTGTTTCCCGGAAACAGTTTTATTTTAGAAATAACTATTTAATAATAGCTTTGTGTAATTTAATAATACGAAATTACTTGTTCACCTATCCCATCGATAAGCCTTTAGCCATAGAGTTTTTCATTTAACAGCCGCTTTCCTTGATGGTAGGTCTTGTCGAACTAAGTATTTTAATATTAATATAACAAAGTTTTATTATTAATAATTATAAATTTTACTTATTATTTCTGGAAAAAATTAATTATTCCAAGTTTTTCTGGACCTTAATAAATCCTCTTGAAAGACTTATTAGATAGAACAAACTTACTGGATGGAAATAATTATTTTTATAATAAGTAAAAAGTGAGCGGAAGTGCTCTTCTAAAATTATTAATTAATATTTGAAAATAATTTTATAAGTTATATTTTTTTTTATATATCGTTTGTTTCAATTATTTTAAAATTAATTTTTTTATAATTTTTTTATATATATAAACCTATTATCTATTATTTAAACCTATTATTTATTTAAACCTGTTATTTATTATTTAAATTTATTCCAATCTACATTAATTATTCAATATTATTATTTAAATCTATTATCTTTTATTCAAACTTATTATTTATTTAAACCTATGCTAATCTATACTATTTATTCAATTATTATTTATTATTTAAAACTATTATCTATTATTCAAACCTATTATTTATTTAAATCTATTATTTATGTAAAGATATGAATCATATCTTTAGCACATTACATAAATTAATGTATAAAATTAATTTATTTATATGAAGTTCTTGTGATCGAATAAATTTATTTTCTTTAAACATAAATTTATTCTTGATAAAATTATAAATTTATATTAACCTTAAATTTATTTTAGTATTTTAAAATATACGGTTTTCAGAAATGATAAATTTATTGCTATTTCTGAATCCAAGGTAGAGTATAGTGGATACCACACTATCAGTTTTTCCTGATGTTACTTCTTTTTTATTGTTAATGCATATATATAGGAAGGAGTGAAATTCGTTTAAGTACAATTATTGCAAATAAACAATTATATTAATATAAATAATTTTAAAACTATTTTTTAAACTATTTTTTTTATTTTTATTTATCTAGCTAAGTTAATTATATTTTTATTTTTATTTTATCACTATTAAACTTTATTTTTATCAATTTTTTATCTTTTATTTTATAATTCTTTTATATTTTCGAGATAATAATTAAATACATGTATTAATTTTATAATTATTTTTAAATAATAAATAAATAAAATTTTATAATTAAATAACAACTTAAATAAAACTTCTCCCAACAAGAGAACTTGAACCAAGGCATACTTTATCACATTGTTATTGTTTTTATTTTTTTACATTAATAATGTAAATTATTTGATAAAGTAATGCCTAGGTTCAAGTTCTCTTGTTGGGAGAAGTTTTATTTAAGTTATTATTTAATTATAAAATTTTATTTATTTATTATTTAAAAGTAATTATAAAACTTATTTGTTACATTTATTTAATTATTCATTGTAAATATAAAAGTAATTATAAAATATAAATTTGGTATTAAATATTGTATAAAGTAAATTGGCATAAAATAATGCAAAGAATTAACATAAAGAAAAAGTATTCTTTTTATAATTTTTTTAAACAATAAACTATTTTAAAAATAATAAAAAATAATTATTTAGTATTTAAAGTATTTAAGATAAAAGTATAAAATAAAATATTATTGAAATAAAATATTAAAATAAAGAATTATTTATAAAATAATAATTAGAAATTTATTATAATTAATAAAAATATAAAATATTAATATAAAATAATAATTATTTAAAATAATTAAAAATATAATAAAATAAAATAAAATATAAAATAATATAAAAATAATACAAAGAAATTATAAATTATTTCAATTTTAACATATCATAAAATTTATGTTATAAATTTTATGTTTACATTAATTTTTATGTTCTTTCATAATTTTATATATTTACATAATTTTAATTTTATCACATTATTTTTGATCACGTTAACTTTATATCACGAATTGCAAATAATTTATTAATTTATTTTTATGTAATTATTAATAAAATAATTTATTAATAATTAAAGTTTTTATTTGCGTTTAATATCATTCGTCCCTTCTTTAGTTACAACTATGGTATAGTTGTTGAATTAAATTTTATTATATTTTTAATATGTACTGGTCTTTCTAATGGTAATTTGGTATTTGGATCCACTAATTTTACTGTATTAAATTGTTTTCCTGTAACTTCAACTGGTTCTACAAAATAAGGATCATTAATGACTTTTTGCATAAATTCAGTAATATTTGAATTTTCTTCATCAATAATTTCATTATTATTTCCACTTTCTTCAAGAATATTATTATTATTAATATTATTAGAATTAATAGTATTAATAGAATATATTTTATAAGTAATATTATTATATTCTTAACTTTTATTGTCTAGTATATTATCAATATAATTTATTGTATTATTTTTCAATTGATTTATTTGTTCTTTTAATTGACATAGATCATTAAAATTATGTTTTTCGTACATAGAAGAATTACCTTGGTTATATAATAATATAGGAATTTATATTTGCCAATATATTAGAATAGTATTCATTTATATTTCTTTTTAGTTGAAGTAATTGAATTAAAAATTTTTTTAATTTATTCTGATTTAATTTTAATTTATTGAAATTTATATTGAACCATATATTTAGATTATATTGTAATTTATTGGAATCCATATTGTCATTAAAAAGATTAGAAATTTTAGAAAATTTCAAATTGTCTATATACCACCATTTTCCCCTCAATTTTGAAATATGAAATTTTTGAAAATTTCAAATTGTCTATATACCACCATTTTCCCCTCAATTTTTGAAATATGAAATTTTTGAAAATTTCAAATTGTCTATATACCACCATTTTCCCCTCAATTTTTGAAATATGAAATTTTTGAAATTAAAATTTTTCTTAATTTTAAGACTTGAAATTTTTTTATTATTTGATGTTTTAATATGTGGCGTAGTTGAATCCTTTAATTTATTTTTTTCTTTATTATTATTATTATTTTTAATATCCTGCTTATTTTCATTAATTTTTATTCGGGATATGGGGTCCGCTGGGTAATTTCTTTTTCCCGGTTCATAGAGTATTTTAATTCTTAACGTACTTATTGTTATACGCCGTCGGAGGTGGCGTATACTATTAGGTTCCTTATTACTGAATAGTCCCATTAGTGGCTTATGATTAGTATATAGGAGTGTTTCAAATTTATTGAAACTATCTTGGTGTGTATTTTCCCATATATCAGGAACATTCTTTCGTAACAGTTTGTAGAGTGGTGCAGCAATCATAGCAAAGCTATTAATAAATTTTCTATAATAACCTACAGAATCCAAGAAAGATCTAAGTTCTGAGATATTTTCAGGTTTCAACCACTTAGCTACAACATTGACTTTTGAATTTATGGTTTTGAGGCCATTATTAGATAAGACATGGCCGAGAAGTTTTACCTCCTCCTTGAAGAAGCAACATTTTTCAATGTTGATTTTAACTTCATATTTACAAAATATTTCGAAAACTTGTTTAAGGTATACGAGATGTTCTTCAAAAGTGTTAGCAGGAGAAAGTTGCTTATATAAAGTGACAACAATATCAATTAAATCCAATGAAGGTTTAGAAACATCTGGTTTAAAAGGACCTTCGATTTTTGATTGAAAATCTTGAGATTCAATAGGTGTAAAGATGTGATTATCCCAATCACACTTTAAATTAAAAATTTTTCTTGTGTAATTCAAAAATGTATATTATTCTTTGATTTATAAAATAATAAATAAAGTAAAAAATCACATGAACTAAATTTTTGAATTATATTCTTTAAGCCACAAGACAAATTTTTAATGTAATAATTTTTATAAAAGTTAATTCTGAGAAATTATTGTTTTGAAATAATTTAAATGAATTAATTAAGGTTTAAAACAAAATAAATTAATAATATATTTTGTGAAAATTAAGTTTCAAAAATTAATCATGACTCTTTTAACATTGTTTTTAAATCGAAAATAAATAAAGACTTTACTTATAATATTAAAATAATAAATAGATAATAAATGTACTTAATTTTAATTATTTAGTATTTAGTTTAATTAATAATTATATTTTTCTAAATTTAGCTATACTTTATAAATTTATTATTTAATAAAATTCATTTGGATAGTTTTAAATTAAAATATATATAATTTAAATAAAATAATATAATATCAATGTATTTAGGAAAAGTATAAATAGAAGATACTTTTCGCATTTTTTTCGATGTAATTGTTATTTAACAAATAACTATTAAATATTAATAAAATATATTTTTAAAAAAAAATTTTTTAAAAATAAAATTTTTTGGTGTTTTTTGTTATTGTAATCTATTTTAGTATTATCTTTTACAATAGATGAAAGATTTTCTTCTTGTGGCACAGCATCTTGTGGCGCATTTACAATATTTTGCTTATTTTCCGTTTCAGTATTAAAATTATTAGAATTATTCATATTAATATTATTATTATTATAATTTAAGGTATTAATTGATTTACTTGGATCAATATATTTAATAAAACAACTAATAAATTCGGCTTCCTGATTTTCTAATAAAGGAGTAATAATATCAAAAGAGTAATAAGAAGTAAAACGACATAATGTTTTTGCCATCAGATGTATAAATAAATAATTGTCAGCAATAGTTTTAAGACCAATTAACAAATCGAAATAATTAGAATTATGATTAATAACACAAAAGTTAGCATAAAAAGAATAAGTATTAATAAGGACATTTAGACGAATAACTATGGCGTCAGTGACTGTATTATCACCTAAAGCTTCGCAAATACGACCATGACAAACACCTACAGTTTCATATTGACCAGGTAAAGAATTAAAATAATCAACAGAAATAAGATTCAAATTACTACCTGAATCTACAAGTAATTTATTTTCAACATTATCGACAGAGGCTAGAACAATACCTAAGTCGTCTTCTTTAAAATTATTATTATTTTTGATTTCATCATATTCAGAGTTATAAATAAAGTTTTCATCTATATTCATTGTATTAGAAATTTTTAATTTTTCTAATTTTAAATTTTTAATTAATTTAGATCTTGCTTTGGGAGAAATATCTAATAATTGGGCATATGTAATATCACATTTAGTGTTTGCTAAATCTTTAGACATATTATAAGGTTCGATGGAATATTTATTAGCTAATAATATATGTTTTTCTATCTTTTCATTATTATTATTATTATTAGTATCGTAATCATGGTCACGTGTATCAGGAGGATCTTTAATATTAAATTGGACTTTCTTTTTATTGGTCCTAACTTTTAATTCTTTTGGATTAATTAAATTTTTATTAAAATTCTTAAGATCATTAGGGTTAAAATTATCAGTAGAAGAATTTAAATTATTTAACTTTTGATTAGAATTAGAATAGTTGTTTAAATTATCATAATTAATATTTTTAAGATTATTAAATTTATTATTAATTAAAATTTTATTATTAAAATCATTAGAATTATTATTAAAAGAATTTTCATTATTATTAGAATTAATTAATAAACTTTCTTCATTAGTATTTATTTTTATAGAATTATTATCGGAAATTTTGTTAGAATCATTAATTAAATTATTATTATTATTATAGTTTAACTTATTAGGATTATTATTATTAAAAATATTAGAATTTTTATTAGTATTAATTGAATTATTTTCAGAATTATTATTAGAAATATTATTATTTTTATTGGAATTATTATTATTTTTATTGGAAATATTATTTTCATTAGATTTACTAGTATTATTAAGATTAGAATTATTTGATTTATTAGAATTATAAGTATTTAAATTATTTGAATTATTATTTAATTTATAAGAATTAATATTTGAATTATTAATAATTGTATTTTCAACATTATTATTAATAGAATTATTAAGAGTTTTATCAGTGGGACGCTTACGTATATGAGGTTTTATTGTATTTCTATCAGAAACTTCACAGTCAGAACTTATTTGATTGTTATTAACTACTGAAGGTTCAGTCATTTTGACAGTATTTTTATCAGTAGTATTTGTTTTTGTTTTTCTAATAGGAGTTCCTGGTTCAAATGTTGAACTTTTTCTTTTAATAGCGTCCATATAGAATTTATTGTAATATGTACTTTGGTTAAGGGGAGAGTACAGACTCCCCATAGCTAGTTTAAAGAACTAGTTTCTTCGGAGTTTTCTTCATTACTATCGCTATTACAATAGTTATTAAAATCGGGATTATTAAATTGAGAATTATAGTAATTAAGGTTTCTATTAAAATTTTGGTTATTATTAAAATTTTGGTTATTATTAAAATTTTGATTATTATTAAAATTTTGATTATTATTAAAATTTTGATTGTTAAGTGGCTGATTATAAAAATTATAATTATTAAGAGGCTGATTATTAAAATTTTGATTATTGAATGGTCGGTTATTAAAATTTTGATTATTATTATAACTTTGATTATTGAATGGCTGATTATTAAAAATTTTGGTTATTAAAATTTTGATTATTTAAGTAAAGCCATTAAATTTATTATGTTTATTATTGTTCTTGTGACCATTATTTCTATTATTATTTCCGTTCCAATTTGGATTATCTAAATTAAAATTATTATTATTAGGATTAGAACTATTAAAATTATTACTAAGAAAATTATTAAAATTATTAGGATTGAAATTATATATTTAAAGTATTGAAATTTTGCATAACCAGAACAGTCGGAGATTGAATGTCCCTTTTCATGACAAAATTTGCAAAAAGAAACTTTGTGTTTATTATTAAAATTAGAATTATTATGATTATTATTATAATTATAGCCACTTTGATTGTTATAATTAGAGGATCTATTATAATTGGAATTTTTATTATTATTCTGAGTTTTCAATTTTAATTCATTCTCCATTTTGTCATAAAATTCTACAGCTTCTATTGCTTCTGATAAAGTAATTTTTTTATTTTTAATTTCCGATTTAACACTACGCCATACAGCTGTTTTATTGATTATAGAATCTAAATAATCACTTGTACATATTCTTAGTTTATATTCTTCATTTAAATTATTATATAATTCTAAGTACTTTGTATTGAATTCCTTGACATCATCTCCTTTATTAATTTTCATTGATTTAATTTCATTAATGATGTCGTCCGGATCTTTTTCTAATTTATATGTTTTTAGCAAGGCATCTCTCATTTGCTCAAGGGTAGGATAAATTAAATTTCCGTGAGTATCCTTTGTTACTAATGCTTGGATACTCTTTGAACCTTGACCTTGAACTTTCATACTGCACCAATCGTAAATATCGTAGGATTAGTTATTTTTTTGCATTGTAATCCATGTTACGAGTTGGTCGTACCAACGCTCTACATCATGTTCCTTGTCTGTAACATTAATTACGGCTTGCAAGGACATGAAGCGTTGTTGTAATAGCCTCATTGAAATCGGACATTTTTTTGATTTTACGTATTTCAATAAGTTTTTCCAAAATTTCTTCAATGGAAATCAATTTAATATTTATTAAAGTTTATTTAGTAAAAAAAAAAACATAGACTTGCACATATGGGTACCCATCTCCCATATGGCCATACAGTTATTAATTAACTGTAAGGTGATGAGTTATTGGCATACTGTATCAGCTTCGCCGCTCTCAATCGTCGTTACACACTGCCCGGAGATGCATTCCTAACGTTCCTACATATATCTCTAATGACCACGAGCATCAGAACGGAACCATTAACTCCTCCCTAGTGGGTGTAATCATTGGCGATTGGAAATTTTACAATCATCAAGGTCTATGCTTCAATTCAAAGCGTAGTATCAGGGTTGGGTGAAATAATCATCTGAGGGAAAGCCTTATGGACATCACGTGTGGTCTCATGATATCCCAGGATAGAAACCTCATCCGATTATTTGGTGCCATGCCGAGGATTCGAACCCCGCCCTCTACAGTGACCTGTATCGTCCTAACCGACTGGACCAACATGGCTAATACTTTATGTAAATTTATTATATTTTAAGTTTAGAATAATATATTTATTTTTAAAATTCAATATTTTCACAATTTTTAAAATATATTTAATGATACTATTTATAGTCAGGCGATTTAATAATACTTTATGTAAATTTATTATATTTTAAGTTTAGAATAATATATTTATTTTTAAAATTCAATATTTTCACAATTTTTAAAATATATTTAATGATAATTATTGTAGTATTGTTATTATTAGAACTAATTCCGACCAAAGTAACTATAATAGACGTATTGATTAAGGTCTTTCGCACAATAATAATGGTTCCGTCTTGCAGCGTTTCGGAACCGCACGTGAATAGATATAAGCCACATATTTTTGAGATGGCGTATTATATATAAATTTTTTTATATAAATAAATAATTAAATAATAATTAAAAAATATTTTATTATATAATAATTTCATAATTTAATATATATTTGATAATAAAAAATAAAAAAAATAAAAAAATAAAAAAATAAAAAAATAAAAAAATAAAAAAATAAAAAAATAAAAAAATAAAAAAATAAAAAAATAAAAAAATAAAAAAATAAAAAAATAAAAAAATAAAAAAATAAAAAAATAAAAAAATAAAAAAATAAAAAAATAAAAAAATAAAAAAATAAAAAATAAAAAAATAAAAAAATAAAAAAATAAAAAAATAAAAAAATAAAAAAATAAAAAAATAAAAAAATAAAAAAATAAAAAAATAAAAAAATAAAAAAATAAAAAAATAAAAAAATAAAAAAATAAAAAAATAAAAAAATAAAAAAATAAAAAAAATAAAAAAAATAAAAAAATAAAAAAATAAAAAAATAAAAAAATAAAAAAATAAAAAAATAAAAAAATAAAAAAATAAAAAAATAAAAAAAATAAAAAAAATAAAAAAATAAAAAAATAAAAAAAATAAAAAAAATAAAAAAAATTAAAAAAAAAATAAAAATAAATAAATAAAAAAGATTAAAAAAATAAATAACAAAAAAAATAAAGTATTTTCATATTTATTTATATTTATAACTGTAATTTTTTATTATATTAATAAATAAATAAATAATAATTAAATAAATATTTTATTTTATAATAAAAAAATAAAAAAAAAAAAAAAAAAAAAAAAAAAAAAAAAAGAAAAGATAAATATTTTTTTAGTAATTTTCTTGAAATAAAATAAAATATTTTCATATTTATTTATATTTATAACTGTAATTTTTAAAAAAATTGAAAATACATATTAAATAAAAAATAAATATTTTTATATTTATTAATATTTATATTGAAAATTTTGATGGAGGGAAATCTAAAAATTGATATAAGTGAAACAAATCGAGGAAAAGAGCAAATAATTATAGATCGAAAATTTAAATATAATTTTTCAAAATTAAAAAAAAGATAATACAAAAATATATAGATGTACTGAATATAAAACATTAAATAAATGTAAGTCTTTTATTATTTTAAATGATAATAAAGAGGTTTTAAATTATGATTCTTCACATAATCATCCTGGTAATGAAATTAATGCATCCAAATCATTAATAAAGCATAAAATTAAAGATGAAATAAAAAAAAGTTTGATTCCTTCTGATATAAAATCGAAACGTATATTTGATAAAATTTCTCAAGAAATAGGATATATATGCCCTGAATATAAAACAATTAAATCCCAAATAACAAGATATAAAAATAAACAATTATTTCCTAATATAAAAACATTTGATGAAGCTCCAAATGAATCTGAATATTATAAAACAATAAGAGGTGAATACTTTATGATATTCAAAAATTCTAATATATTAATTTATCAATCCCCATTCCAAGCAAAATTATTTATGGAGAATAAACATATATTTGCTGATGGTACATTTTTAATAGCTCCAACTAATAGTTATCAAGTATTCATTACCAGAACTTATGTTACAGAATTAAATTGTTTTTACACTACTTCCATGTCAATATTAAAAAACAAAGAACAAGCAACTTATGAAATATTATTTAATGAAATAAAAAAAAAATATAATTAAATATAATGCAAATATTAATTTCTCAAAAAAAATTTTTCATTGTGATTTTGAAAAAGGAATATCTAATGCAGTGGAAAATATTTTTCCCAATATAAATATTAAATATTGTATTTGACATTATAAAAGATTATTAATGACTAAAATAAATAAATTATGTTACAAGGAAGTGAAAGATCATAATATTTTAAATACTTATTATAAAGCCATTTCTAATTTATGTTTTATTAATATTGAATACATACCTGATATTTTTAATAAAATTAAAAATACATGCAAGAGATATGAATCTACCTGTTCCCAATTTTTGAATTTTTTAGATTATTTTGAGAAAACATTTCTAAATATCTATAATATAAAATATTGGTATTATTACAACAATATAGACCACATAACAAATAATGCTTCAGAATCTTATAACAGTTATTTAAAAAATTTATTTGTAAAAAAACCTTCATTTTATAAATTAATATATACAATACAATTTGAAGAATCTATATATTACTATGATTACCAAATGAGAATTAAAGGAATTTGGAGAAAAAAGAGCAGAATATCAGAAAGGGTCGATGACATTAATATTTTAGTTGAATATTATAAAAATATGGAAGCCGAATTAAAAAATATTGGATGTAGTAAAAATGATATCATCGAAAATTGGTTTAATTGTTTAATTAGATTGAATAATGAAATCATTAATTTTAATAAATCCAAATAAAAATAATTATTAAATCCTTTCAAAATCATAATTACAATTAATTGATAATTAGATTTTTTTATTTAATAAGAAATTCAATATTGAAATTTATTTAATATTTATTGATAGGGTTAACTTAAAAAATTTTAAAAAAAATTTTTTTATAAATTTATTTTAAATATTTTTTACTATTTATTAATATTATTAAATAAAATATATTAAAAGATATCTTTATTATTATATATTAGTATTATAAAATATTAAAAATATGAATGTATTGCATTTCGCCTTATTTTTATTTTATATAGTAGTAAATAAATAAATAAATAAATAAATAAATAATTTTTATAAAATAAACAAATTATTAAATTATTATATTTTTTAAAAATATATTTATTGTATACTTTATATTTTTAATAAATATTTCAAATATACATTTTAAATATTTATAATGATATCTATGTATTATAATAAAAATATAATACTTATAAAAGGAAATAATTAATATTTTAAATTATTTCTATCAGGCACTTTTAAAAAACTTTACTATTTGTAAAAATAGTAAAGTTCTTTTTGTTAGTTTATTATATTTGTATAAGTATAATATAAATATCTAAAATAACTTATTTATTATTTAATAGAAATTTATGTTTAAAAATGTTATAAGTACAGATTGAATAAAATAAAATAAAATAAAATAAAATAATAGTAAAAATATTATTATAAGTACAGATTGAATAAAATAAAATAAAATAAAATAAAATAATATAAAATGAAATAAAATAAAATAAAATAAATATGAAATATAATAAAATAAAAAAATTATTTGAATTATAATAAAAATACAAGTACTAATAAAATAAAATAAATAAAATAAATATGTTAATTATAATAAATTGCAAGTATCAATCGAAATAAAATAAAATAATATAAAATAAATATGTGAATTATAATAAATTGCAAGTATCAATCGAAATAAAATAAAATAATATAAAATAAATAAATATGCAGTTGAAATAATAATATATAATATGATAAAATAAGATAAGATATTGATATGAAATTAATATAAAAACTGAATTTAGCAACAAATAAATTATATAATAAAGTAAATGATATAGCATATATATATGTTAACATGAATTTTATTATAATTTTTACAGTATTTTAAATTAATGTAAATTATTATATTTCCATATAATATACAAACTTTATAGTTAAAAAATAGTATAAAAAAAATATTATTAAATATTATTATTAAATAAATAAATGAATAAATTAATAAATAAATAAAAATTTTCAAAATATGGCGAATGTAAATCATCATTTTTTTTGAAATATATCACATTTTAAATATTTTTAATAATTATTTTTTCAAAGGAATTATATGTGCCATTTTATTTTAATGTTTTAAATATTATATTCATAAATAAAAATTTATAAAAAATAATATAAACCAACATTTCGAAATGAAAATTTATGAAAAATTTTAAAGCCACATTCCGAAACGCACCACCGAAAGTGAGGCATTTCGACATAATTTATGTATAATCATTGGGGAGTGTGCATTTCGAAAATTTTTATTACATAAATTTGTATTTTGTTGTATGGCTTAAATATTTTTAATTTTAAGCCACTTAATTTTATTAAAAATTTAATGAATAATAATTAATTAATTAAATAAATAAAATTACAATACATGTAATCTTACGTGGGGCGTATATCTAATTGTATCATATTTTTGTGGCTTTTTTTACAAATTTAAAAAGCCATATATTCACAATATGGCGTGAATAATAAATGTGGTGATATTTTATGACGAAATTTTATAAGCCACCATGAATTTGGCGTAATTCAACTGGACGAAATTCAACTTTTGGCGAAATACAACACTTCAATAAATAATAATTAGGTTAGATATTTCTATTTAAGATTGAAAAATAAAATAAAAAATAAATAAACATTTTATTTTTTAATGCTTAAAAAATAAAATAAGAATAAGAAATAAGAAAACTTTTTTTTTAAACATTGAAAAATAAAATAAAAATAAACATTTTATTTTTTAATGCTTAAAAAATAAATTAAAAATAAATTAACATTTTATTTTTTAATGCTTAAAAAATAAATTAAAAATAAATTAACATTTTATTTTTTAATGCTTAAAAAATAAAAAAAAAATAAGAAATAAGAAAACTTCTTTTTTAAACATTAAAAAATAAAATAAAAATAAATAAAAATTTATTTTTTAAGCATTAAAAAATAAAAAAAATAAAATAAAATAAAAAATAAAAAATAAAAATAAAAATAAATAAATAAAATAATAAATAAAGAAATAATAAATAATTAATAATTAAATAATTATTTAAATAATTATAGTAAAAAAAGAAATAATAAATAATTAATAATTAAATAGTTATTTAAATAATTATATAATTAATTAAAAAAAGGTTTATTATTTTAAATATTAAAAAAAAAAAAAAAAAGTTTCAAAGCATTTAAAAGTATATTTATTAAAATATTTTATTGAAAATTTTTAATTATTAATGGAAGACAATATAGAAATTGAAATAAGTGAAACAAATCGAGGAAATGAACAAATTATTATTAATAAAAAACACAAATTTAATTTTTCATTTCAAAGGAAAGATAAATCAAAAATTTATAGATGCATTGAATATAAGACTTTAAATAAATGTAAATCTTTAATTATTTTAAATGATAAAAAGGAGGTTTTAAAATATGAAAGTTTACATAACCATCTCGAAAAAGAAATTGATGTGTCTATATCAGTAGCAAAGCATAAAATTAAGGAAAAATTTAAAAAAATTTCAATTCCTATGGATATAAAACCTAAACATATATTTAATGCCGTTTCTCAAGAAATGGGACTTATATGTCCCGAATATAGTACAATTAGATCCCAAATAATAATATAAATAAACAATTTCCTCCAAACATAAAAAGTTTTGATGATATTCCCATTGAATCAGAATATTATAAAATGAAAAGAAATGAAAATTTTATGATATTTAAAAATACTGATCTAATAATCTTTCAATCACCATTCCAAGCATATTTATTTTCGAATTATCATAAAAATATATTTGCTGACGGTACATTTTATGCAGCTCCGAAATTTAGTTATCAGTTATTTATAACAAGAACTTATGTTGGGGAATTTAATATGTTTTACACTACTTCCATTTTTATATTAAAAAATAAAAAACAATCTACATATGAAACATTAATTAAAGAAATAAAAAAAAATGCAAATAAATTTAGGAATAATACATTAATTACTACAATTAATTTTCATTGTGATTTTGAACAAGGTATATCTAATGCCGCAAAAAAAGTTTTTCCCAATATAAATATTAAATATTGTGTTTGGCATTACAAAAGATCATTAGAAAAACAAAAAAATATATTATGTTATCATGAAGTCAAGAATAATAATGATGTATATATTTATTATAAAGCTATTTCGAACTTACCGTTTATAAACCCAAACTATATATTTGATATTTATATTATAATAAATAGAATTTGTCAAAAAAAAAAAGTATAATAATTTTCTGCAATTTTTAGAATATTTTAATAAAAATTATTTACTTAATTACAATTTTAATAATTGGAATTATTATGAAAATATAGAACATTTAACAAACAATGCATCAGAATCTTATAATAGCTACTTAAATAATATATTTCCAAATAAACCTTTATTTTATAAATTAATATATATATTAAAAGAAGAAGAAAACTTATCTTATAATGATTATCAAAGGAGAACTAAAGGAAATTGGAAAAAAAAGCAAAAAATATTTAGTGCAACTGATGAAATTAAAATTTTAATTAAAAATTACAAAAGTAAAGAAATAAATTTATTTTATAATGGATGCAACAGAAATGAATTAATTAAATTATGGAAAGAATGTTTAATTGATTTAAACGATATAAATATTAATTTAAAATAAATAATCTTAATTTAAAAAATGCTAGAAAAATAAAAATTTATTTACCTATTGTGTTTATTTAATAATCTTAATAGAAATTATCTTTTAGTTATTTTTATTAAGTTATTTATAACTAAAACCGATTTATTTGATACTAGTTAAAATTTTATTAATATCAATATCAATATTATATAATTATAAATTTTATTAATATCAATATCAATATTTTATAATTATAAATTTTATTAATATCAATATCAATATTATATTATTATAAATTTTATTAATATCAATATCAATATTATATTATTATAAATTTTATTAATATCAATATACTTTTCAAAATTAATTATGTTATTAAAAATATTAAATTCAATAAAAGATTTTTATTATTTTATTAAAATTATAATTGTTATTATTATATTTTAATAATAATTGATTCATATTGATCAAACATTATAAATATTACTATGCAAATAATTAATTATTTTAATAGGATCAATTATTCAACGCTTATTGTTTTAATTTTTAATTCTTATATTATTTAAATTAATATATATATATATATATATCGTTTATGAAAATATGAATTATAAATAATTAAAATTATTTACTTTTCATTTAAATTTTTTTATTTACTATAATAAAATATAATAATTAAAAGACAAACGTTATTATAACTAAATTTTTTTTTTTAGAAAAATAAATGAAAAAAAATTAAAATATATGATTCCTATATATATAAAATAATTATTATATTTTTTATTTTATTTTATTTTATATTATTTTATATTTATTTCACCTATATACTTTATTATTTTATATTTTTATATATGTTAAACATATATATATTTATATGGTTTGGTTTATATATTATCTTAATTTTTAAAAAAATAATATTTAGTTTAATAATAAATTTAAAATTAATCTATAAAAAATCTATTTTTTATTTATTTAACCACACCAACACCAACCATATTCAGTAAGACAGTATTTACCAACTATATCATAAACAAAAGCATCACGATCAACATAACCTCTCCATGACAATCCACCTCTTGCGTTATTTGGTGTGTAATAACATCCGTTTTTAACACTTATATGTCTAGTAATCCATTTACATTTATCTGGATTTTTATATTGTGTATCTCTAAGATATGCTCCAACAGGGATTCTCTATAATTAGCTACTGAATTACGGAGGAAACAGTCATAAAATCCACGATTATTATTTTTTATAATACCATAACCTTTACATATATATGTATTTTTGCAATCTCTAGAATTAAAGAAATATAGATGAGATATATCTGAATATATAGCTGGTCCAACCAATTTTATACCACAAACATAAGTAATGCATGCAGTAGCAATTAATAAAGCAGTTAATAATTTTTTAAACATTTTAATTTATAAAATTAATACTTTAATATAATATTATAAAAAATATCAATATTATATAATTATAAATTTTATTAATATCAATATCGATATTATATAACTATAAATTTTATTAATATCAATATCAATATTATATAATTATAAATTTTATTAATATCAATATCAATATTATATAATTATAAATTTTATTAATATCAATATACTTTTCAAAATTAATTATGTTATTAAAAATATTAAATTCAATAAAAGATTTTTATTATTTTATTAAAATTATAATTGTTATTATTATATTTTAATAATAATTGATTCATATTGATCAAACATTATAAATATTACTATGCAAATAATTAATTATTTTAATAGGATCAATTATTCAACGCTTATTGTTTTAATTTTTAATTCTTATATTATTTAAATTAATATATATATATATATCGTTTATGAAAATATGAATTATAAATAATTAAAATTATTTACTTTTCATTTAAATTTTTTTATTTACTATAATAAAATATAATAATTAAAAGACAAACGTTATTATAACTAAATTTTTTTTTTTAGAAAAATAAATGAAAAAAAATTAAAATATATATGATTCCTATATATATATAATAATTATTATATTTTATTTTATTTTATTTTATTCGATCTATACTTTATATTTGATATTCTACTACTTATTTTATTTTATTTTATTTTATTTTATTTTATTTTATTTTATTCGATCTATACGTTATATTTGAGATTCTACTATTTATTTTATTTTATTTTATTTTATTTTATTTTATTTTATTTTATTTTATTTTATTTTATTTTATTTTATTTTATTTTATTTTATTTTATTTTATTTTATTTTATTTTATTTTATTTTATTTTATTTTATTTTATTTTATTTTATTTTATTTTATTTTATTCAATCTGTACTTTATATTTATATTTCAATTATTTATTTTATTTTATTTTATTTTATTTTATTTTATTATATTTTATTTTATTTTATTTTATTCAATCTGTACTTCATATTTATATTTCAACTATTTATTTTATTTTATTTTATTCAATCTGTACTTCATATTTATATTTCAACTATTTATTTTATTTTATTTTATTTTATTTTATTCAATCTGTACTTCATATTTATATTTCAACTATTTATTTTATTTTATTTTATTTTATTTTATTTTATTTTATTTTATTTTATTTTATTTTATTTTATTTTATTTTATTTTATTTTATTTTATTTTATTTTATTTTATTTTATTTTATTTTATTTTATTTTATTTTATTTTATTTTATTTTATTTTATTTTATTTTATTTTATTTTATTCAATCTGTACTTCATATTTATATTTCAACTATTTATTTTATTTTATTTTATTTTATTTTATTTTATTTTATTTTATTTTATTTTATTTTATTCAATCTGTACTTCATATTTATATTTCAACTATTTATTTTATTTTATTTTATTTTATTTTATTCAATCTGTACTTCATATTTATATTTCAACTATTTATTTTATTTTATTTTATTTTATTTTATTTTATTTTATTTTATTTTATTTTATTTTATTTTATTTTATTTTATTTTATTTTATTTTATTTTATTTTATTTTATTTTATTTTATTTTATTTTATTTTATTTTATTTTATTTTATTTTATTTTATTTTATTTTATTTTATTTTATTTTATTTTATTTTATTTTATTTTATTCTATTCAATCTGTACTTTCTGTTAAAAATATATTTTAATATAAAATTTAATCTATGATTATCCAATATTTTACAAATACAAAATACTCGAAATACTATAAAACGTGCTTAAATAATAATCCTAATTTTTTTTTTCTCTTTAACAATAAAAAACCTTAATATGTATATACGATCATACATACTTAATTATATATATTTATATTAATAAATATTAATGTATAATAAAGAATATAAAACATCTTTGTTTACTGACGTTATTAGCATTGAGAGTTTAACCAAAAGACACAGTATTAATGAATTTTATTTTCATCAATACAATCACCGAAACAACGCTAGTTCCAGTACACAACTCACTAATAATGATCCCATGGAAGTTGACCTCTATCGAATCAAGAGAGGTCAAAAGAATACCAACTATTTCCCATCCAACAAGAAATTGTACCAGGAGAATGTTAACTCTAAGGAAGAAGAAAGAAGAAAAGGTCTTTGCTACTATTGTAAGCAACCAGGGCATCTTAAATTTAATTGCCCGAACAAGAAGAGGCCCGCTACAGTTAAAATGATCAACAAGAAAGAAAGAAATGATAATATTGCATCTACTAGCTTAAGAAGAATCAGAAGAATCAACAGCCAAGAAGATATTTTGAAAGTCAGAAAAATTGTTGAAGAGCAAAACTCACTCTTGACCAAGAAAAGTAACATTATTGATTTTTATATCAAAACAAACGATACAGAAGAAGTAAAGGCAAGAGTTTTGATTGATTCTGGATCAGATCTTAACTTTATTCACCCAGAATTTGCGAAGGCTTTTGGAATCAAAACCCAACAAATTGAAGAACCATTCCGTGTTACTGGTCTTGGTTACGGAATATCAACAGTTAAAAAGGAAACGGAGAAGTGCATTTTACGTTTAAAAAATCACTTAGAAATCATTCAATTGTATGTACTCAGAATTCCTGATGTTGATATTATTTTAGGTCTACCTTGGATTGAGAAGCATTCGCCTTATAATTACCACGACGCAAAGAAGATCTCCTTTGGCTCAGGATTTTGCGCTAGACACTGTAATAACGGTAAAAGAAAAAGAAAGAACAAGATCAAGAACAAGAAAAAGAACAAAGGAAAAGAATCTGCTACCGACTTGGAAGAAAATAAAATTATTGAAGACTCAAGAAAAAGAAAATCTTTCTTTGACTCCGATTCCGAATCTGATTCTGAAGAAGAAATTTCTATTCGTGGCCGCCGAACTCGTATTAGAACTTGTACTGAATTTAATAATAGTGATAGCGATAGTGATATTAATGATACTTTTATGTTAGATAATTTTAGTGATAGCATTAGTGATAGCGATAATTTTAGTGATAGTGATGATATTATTGTTATGAATTGTGATAGTAAAATTAGTAAAAATAGTTTAAAGATCTTAAAGAAAATTTGTGAATCAAGTAAATGTAAGAAATTAAATGTAATTGAAAAATGTAATGATGAAAATAATAATTTAAATAAAGATGATGAAAAGGTCGAAGTACCTGAAATCTATTTGATGTTTAAAGAAGTGTTTAATGAAAATAATTGTAATGTGTTACCTCCGCATCGTAACTATGATTGTGAGATTAAATTAAAAGATAATTGTAGTTTATTTTATGGACCGTTGTATCCTTTAACTGAGACGGAGAGAGAAGAATTAAAGAAATATTTAGAAGAAAATTTAAAAAAGGGTTTTATTAGAAAATCTTCTTCTCCCGCTGGAGCACCTATTTTATTTGTTAGAAAAAAGGATGGTACATATAGATTAGTTATTGATTATAGAAAATTAAATGAAATGACCATCCGTAACTCTTACCCTCTTCCTTTAATTAGTGAATTGTTGGATAGAGTTAAAGGTGCTAAATATTTTACTAAGTTAGATTTATAATCTGCCTATAACTTAGTAAGAATTAAAGAAGGTGACGAGTACAAAACTGCCTTTCGCACAAGATATGGGCACTTTGAATATCTCGTTATGCCTTTTGGGCTTAAGAATGCCCCTGCTACATTCCAACATTTTATAAATGATGTTCTCAGTGATTACTTAGATGATTTTGTAATCTCTTATATTGATGACATTTTAATTTATTCTAATACTTTAGAAGAACATCATGTACATGTCAAGAAAGTTTTAAGAAAATTGTTAGAGAATCATTTAGTTGTTAAATTAGAAAAGTGTGAATTTGATGTAACTGAAACTACTTTTCTTGGTTATGTTTTATCAAGAGATGGAATTAAAATGGATAAAGAAAAAGTTAAAGCAATTTTAGATTGGCCTGTTCCAACAAACGTTAAAGAAATTCAATCGTTTATTGGACTTTGTAATTATTACAGAATTTTTATTAAAGACTTTGCGAAAATTGCTAATCCTCTCCACAAATTAACTAGAAAAAATGTTCCTTTTAATTGGAGTTCTGAACAACAAAAAGCGTTTGATACTTTAAAAGAATTATTTACTACTGCTCCTATTTTGAAACATCCTGATAGCAACAAACAATTCATTGTTGAAACTGATGCTAGTAATTTTGCTGTTGGTGCAATTCTTTCTCAGGAATTTGATGGGCATTTGCATCCAATTGCTTTTATTTCTACTAGCTTAACTAAATCCCAAAGAAATTACCCTATCTATGACAAAGAACTTCTTGCTATTAAAGTTGCATTGGAAGGATGGAGACATTACTTAGAAGGAGCTCGCCATCAGTTTATTATTTATACTGATCATAAAAATTTAACCTTTCCTCGAAAACCCGAACTCCTTTCCCAACGTCAAATCCGTTGGTATGAATTCTTATCTAGATTTGATTTTAAACTAATTTACAGAGCTGGTAAAAAGTCAGGTAAACCAGATATTTTATCAAGACGTAGTGATCATTTATTTGCTAGTGTTCGTCCTATTTCATGCGTTATTAATTCATGTAGTTTTAAGAATGATTCTTTAATCTCCTCTATTCATGATTCTCTAGCTAATGATGAATTCTATTGCAAAATAACTGAATTTCTTAAAAATGATAAATCAAAAGATCCCCCTTTTAGTAAAATCGATAAATTTTCTCTTGACAAAAATGGTTATTTACTTTTTGAAAATTTAATTTATGTTCCCAATAAAATTAGAATAAGAGTTTTAGAACTCCATCATGACTCTATTTCTGCTGGTCATTTTGGAATTAATAAAACTATTGAACTTATTTCTCGTAATTTCTGGTGGCCTAAATTACAAAAAGATGTTAAAATGTTTATTAAATCTTGTGAAATTTGTTCAAAATCCAAAATCCCAAGACATAAGCCATATGGTTTACTTTCTCCACTTTCTACACCAAATAGAGCCTGGTCTGCTATCTCTATGGATTTTATTGTTGAACTTCCGAAATCCAAAGATATGACCACTATAATGGTTGTTGTGGATCGCTTAACTAAAATGGCTCATTTTATACCATTTAGATGTCTTCCTACTGCTTCTATTGCTGCTGATTCTTTCATTGCTAATATTTTTAAACTTCATGGTTTCCCCGATTCTATTATTTCTGATCGTGGTTCTCAATTTACCTCTGATTTTTGGAATCGTCTTTGCTCTCTTTTAAATATTAAGCATTCTTTTTCTACTGCTAATCACCCGCAGACTGATGGTCAAACGGAGAGGGTGAACTCGATATTGGAACAATATCTTCGTTGTTTCATTAACGAAAAACAAAATAATTGGTTTGATTTATTACCTTTTGCAGAATTTTCTTATAACAATACTTTACAACAATCAATAAATCAATCACCATTTTTTGCAAATTATGGATTTAATCCAAAGTTTAATCCTGAGATTCCTTCAAACGAGAATCCACATAGAGCTGAAAAAAGAATATTGAATATTAACGAAAACATAAAGTTTTTAAAAGAAAATTTAGAACAAGCGAAAAAGACTTATAAAAAATATGCAGATTTAAAAAGAATGGATTCTCCTGATTTTAAAGTAGGAAATAAAGTTTATCTTTTAAAGGGTAATACAACAAAGAAAAATAAAAAATTATCTGATCAACTAATAGGACCCTTTGAAATCATTAGAAAAGTTAGTGATCTAGCGTATGAACTTAAACTTCCTAATAATATGCGCTGTCACCCTGTATTCCATGTTTCGCTCCTCGAACCTTACCATGAAAATGAATTCCCAAACAGAAGAAATACTCGTAGAAGAAATATTAATCTTACTACGGATACAATTAATAGAAGTCCTGAAAGAATAATTAAAATGAAAACTTTTAACAATAAAAATCGTTACTTGATTGAATGGAAAGGATGCGATTCTAATGAAAATACTTGGATCGATGAAGATCAAATTTTTGATAAACAATTAATACAAGAATACTATAGAAAAGAAAAGAAGAATAAATCTTCGAATATTAACAATGAATTTTGCCAACTACCTGAAGATTCGAACGAGTACTATGTTAGGCATAAATATCAACCTTTTGTGATCGATCTTCCTTCCTAAAGTTAATCTCGCAGGAGCTCGACTTAAAGGGCGAGATTGTAAAGATATTATTAATATCTTTAAATAATTTTAATTAAATTTAATCATAAATTTAAGTAAAATTAAAATAAATTTATTTGAAATCACGTGTATAAAATTATTGAAAATAAATTTAACTTAATTTCGATTTTTTTCCCAATCATACTAATAAATTAAAAATTTCTCTTGTGAAACTAGTATTTGAAAATCATTTCTTTTTATGTAATTTAATTTAAATAATAAGAGTTAAGGTTTTTCACAAGATAAATTAACAACATGAAACTATGCAATTAGTCATGTTGAAACTTACGGCATTTTATGCTAAATTTATATTAAATAATTATGACAACTTTTATATTATTTTTAAATAGAAAATATATAATAAATTTACTAATAATATTTAAATAATAAATAAATAATAAATGAACTCAATTAGAATTGATTATATTTATTTTAGTTATTAATTATAATTCTCTTTATTTAGTAATAGTTAATTATTTATTATTAGTTTAGGTTAGTATTGTTTTTAAATAAATAGCTAGATAATATAATTCAATAGGAATTATATATTATAAATGTAATAAGATAAAAATATAAATAGTTATCAAATTTCATGTATTTTAATCGATGTAATTGTTATTAACGATTTCTTGTTAATAACACTTTAAAATAAATAAAGATTTTAATATTTAAAAAATTAATAAAACTTGTTCTTTAAAACTATTATTTTGTGTTTTAGTGTTATTATTGAAGTGTTGATTTATAATCTATTTTTTTATCAAAACTTTATAGAAAATTGAATTAAAGTTAAAAATATGACTGAAGAATTAATTAAAAATCAAAATAAACTAATGCAATTCCAATGCATTCAAGTCCTTTCAGATTCAAATAAGGATGTTGATGCTTGGTATAACCAGATGAAGGCTTGGATCACTCTTTACCAAATTACTGATGAAGAAGAAATTTTTAATAATTGTATATTTAAAGTGATTGGTAAAAGTATCCATTGTCTTAATGCATTAGTAACTAAAGATGTGGATAATAATATTGTTTATCCATCTTTAGAAGAAATACGTGATGCTCTTCTTGAATTTCATGACTTATATATGGATCCAGAAGACATCATTGACAAACTTAAAAATATGGCAATATCTACCAGAGGAAATATAAAGGAATTTAATAAAGACTATAAAGAATTATATAATAAACTCGATGAAGATGATCGTAGATGCATTTCTGTTTCTGATTATTTGAAGTCAATTTTTAACAAGAAAGAAGCATGGAAAGGTGTTAAACTTGCGGGAAAAAGAATTAGTCTAGCAAAAGCTTTTTCTACAGCTGAATTAATTGATAAGTTGAAAATGAATGTGGAAAAAGAACCAGTAACTTTAATGGAAATTCTTCTTACAACCAAAAATTTAATTCACCTAATAACAAAAATTTTAATAATAAACCAGTGAATGTGGTTCATTTCGCCAATTTTTAAAATACAAATTTTCAATACGCCATTTATTTTTAATGGCTTGTAAAATTTTTTGTTAACGCCATAAAAAATTATAATACAATTAATTTTAAAATAAATAAATGTATAAATTAATAAATAAATTGATAAATAAATAAAGAATATAATAATAAAAATATATAAAA
>JACVTC010000110.1:282500-292500 GCA_016946835.1 Neocallimastix lanati (nom. inval.) | reverse complement strand
ATATAATTAAAAAATATTTATAAAAATATAGAAATGGAAGAAAATTTAATTATTGATATAAGTGAATCCAACAAAGGAAAAGAACAAATTATTATTAATAAAAAATATAAATTTAATTTTTCATATAAAAGAAAAGATAATTCCAAAGTGTATAAATGTACAGAATATAAAAAAATAAATAAATGTAAATCTTTTATTATTTTAAATGATAAGAAAGAAATTTTAAAGTATAATAGTTCACATAATCATCCTGAAAATGAATACGATGTATCCCTATCTATAATGAAACATAAAATTAAAGATGGAATTGAAAAAAGTTCAATTCCTTTTGGTATAAAAATAAAACCCCTATATAGTAAAATTTCTAAAGAAATGGGACTTATATGTCCAGAATATAATTCAATTAAATCCCAAATATCAAGAAATTTAAATAAAAAACTACCATCCAATGTAACAACATTTGCTGAAATTCCAAGTGAATCTGAATATTATAAAACAAAGCGAGGTGAAAATTTTATGATATTCAAAAATTCTAATTTAATAATTTTTCAATCCCCTTTTCAAGCAAAATTATTTAGGGAATATAATGATGATATATTTGTTGATGGTACATTTTTTATTGCCCCTAAATTTAGTTATCAAGTATTTATTACAAGAACTTATGCTAAAGAATTAGATAGTTTTTACACTACTTCTTTTGCAATATTAAAAAATAAAGAACAAGAAACATATAAAATGTTATTTGAAAAATTGAAAAAAAATGCTAATACATGTAACAATAATATTAGAATTGAAACAAAAAATTTGCATTGTGATTTTGAAAGGGCCATATCTAAAGCAGCAAAAACAATATTTCCTAATACAAATATTAAATATTGCATTTGGCATTATAAAAAATCACTAGAAATTAAAAAAAATAAATTATGCTATAATGAAGTAAAAAATAATAATAATATATTTATTTATTATAAAGCTATTTCAAATTTACCATTTATAAATCCTGAATATATATTTGATATTTATGTTATAATTAAAATTAAATCCATTAAAAATAATTATTGTCAATTTTTAAAATTTTTAGAATATTTTTATAAAACATATTTAATTGATTATGATATGAAAATTTGGAATTATTATAATAATATAGAACATATAACAAACAATGCCTCAGAATCACTCAATAATTATTTAAATAATTTATTTCCAACAAAACCATCTTTTTATGAATTAATAGATAAATTAAATGAACTTGAACATTTATCATATTATGATTATCAAAGAAAAATAAGAGGAATTTGGAAAATAAAAAAAAGAGCAATAAATAAAGCTAATGAAATCAGTGTCTTAATTGAACGCTTCAAAAGTATTGAAGCCAAGTTAATTGATGCTAAATGTGATAGAAATAAAATTATTAATTTGTGGTTTGATTGTTTAACTAATTTAAATAATATAATATAAATATTACTTTATAATAAATAATTAAGAAATGAGGAATGACCAAATGAAATAATCAGAATTCTGTCATTCAATAATTTAATTTATAAAGCATATTAAATTTATACAGTTTTAATAAATATTCAAATACAATGTATAATTTATAGTTTTATCATTATAATTATTATTTCGCTTAATAATTTTTAAAAGAAAAGAATTATTATTAATAAAATTTATATTTTTAATAACATTTGTAATTTTATATAATTTTTTATTAATAAAATTTAAATAAAAAAATTATTATTATTAGTTTTATATTTTTAATAACATTTAAGTAAAAGAATTATTATAAATAACATTTATATTTTTATGTGTTTTTTTTATTAATAACATTTAAGTAAAATAATTAATAATATTTATATTTTTAATAACATTTAAATAAAAGAATTATTATTAAAAAAAAGAATTAAAATCAAAAAATCTAACCATTATATGATTTATTTAATTATTCACTTAATAATTAATTTAAAAATTGAAATAACAAAATAATACAATAAAATAATATTATGTAGTATAATATAGCTATAGCCACAAATTTATATATATCACGTGAAAATTGGAGTAATGCAACTTCCCCAGCCACAAATTTATATATATCACGTGAAAATTGGCGTAATGCAACTTCCCCATAATAAAGTAATAAAATAAAAATTAAATAAAAATAAATAAAAAATAAAAAAAAATAAATAATAAAGTAAAATAAAAAATATAAAAAAAAGAATAAAGTAAAATAAAAAATAAAAAAAATAAATAATAAAGTAAATTATAAAATATATAAAAAAAAAAAAAAAAAAAAAAGTAAAATATAAAATAAAAAATAAAAAAAAAAAAAAAAAAAAAAAAAAAAAAAAAAAAAAAAAGAATAAAATAAAATATAAGATAAAAAAAAAATAGATTAAAACAAAAAAAAATAAAAAAATAAAAAATAAAACTTTTAATTTAAAATATTTATAATAAATGGATGATCAATTAGAAATAAGTGAAACTAATAAAGAAAAAAACCAAATCATTGTAAACAAAAAATATAAATATAATTTATGGTATATAACGAATAATACAAAAGTATTCAAATGTACTGAATATAAAACCGTTAAAAAATGTAAATCTTATATTATTCTAAATGATAATAATAAAGTAATAAAATATGAAAACAAACATACTCATCCAGGAAAAGAATATGATGCATCAGTATCAATAGTAAAACATAAAATGAAAAATGAAATTAGAAAAACCTCAATCCCATTTGATATAAATCCAAAACATATATATAATGAAATATCTGAAGAAATTGGATTGATATGCCCTGAATATAATTCAATTAAATCTCAAATATCAAGATATATAAAAAAACAACTACCTCCTGATATATCAAAATTTAATGAAATTCCAGATGAATCTGAATATTATATTATATAAACGAAAGAGATAAAAGTTTTATGATATTCAAAAATTCTAATATTATAATTTTTCAATCACCATTCCAAACAGAATTGTTTATTAAATACAACGAAAATATGTTTGCTGATGGTACATTTTATATTGCACCAATATTTGGTTATCAAGTGTTTATAACAGGAATATATGCTCCAGAAATAAATAGTTTTTACACTACATCACTATCTATATTAAATAATAAAGAACAAACAACCTATGAATTGTTATTTGAAGAATTAAAAAAGAATGCAAGTAAATATAATAATAATATTATAGTTACACCAAAAATTTTGCATTGTGATTTTGAAAAAGGTATATCCAATGCTGCTATTAAAATATTTCTTAATATTACTATTAAATATTGTGTATGGCATTATAAAAGATCGTTTGAAGTTCAAAAAAATAAATTATGTTATAATGAAGTTGAAAATAATCATAAAATTTATTTGTTATATAAAGCTATTACAAATTTTCCTTTTATAAATCCTGAATATATATTTGATATTTATAATTATATTAAAATTATATGTCAAATATATAATTATTTCAATTTTTTAAATTTTTTGGAATATTTTAATAAGACTTATTTATATAAATATGATATTCAATATTGGAATTATTATAACGATATAAACCACATAACAAATAATGCTTCAGAATCTTTTAACAATTACTTAAAAAATTGTTTTACAAAAAACCTTCTTTCTATGAATTGATTTATCATTTAAAAAGAGAAGAATCTTTATCTTACAATAATTACAAAAGGAAAATTGAAGGAGTTTGGAAAAAAAAAGAATATTAACAAAAACTGATGAAATCAATGATTTCATTAAAAAATACAAAAAAAAAGGAATCCGATTAATTGATAAAAAATGTGAAAAAATGATATCATTGATTTATGGTATAAATGTTTAATAGAATTAAATACACTCTAAATATATGAATAATAATTAACTAGAATGTATATAGTTTAAATTATATTTATATCAATATCAATATATTTTATTAATATCAATGTCAAAATATTTCATTAATATCAATATCAATATTTAAATTTTATTAATAATAAATATTTAATATTATAATAAATTTTATTTTATTATTAAATTAATTTTAATAATAAAATATATAATTTTATTTATTTTATTTGAATAAAATAAAATGGAAAGGTTTTATTATTAAAATATTTAATAATAAAATATAATAATAAAATAAAATTAAAAAAAAAATAAAAATAAAATAAAATTTTCAACAGAAAACTTATTTATTCTTTTTTTGTTTTTATTTTATTTTTTTAATGCTAAAATACATTTATTCTTTTATTTATTCTTTTTTTTGTTTTTATTTTTTTTTTTTTAATGCTAAAAAACAATAAATAAAAATATACGTTGAAAATAGTGGCATATTACATATATTATACAAATTGTACAAAATTTTATGATGATTATACATAAATTATGTCGAAATGCTTCACATTCAATTTATGTTATAAATTTTATGTTTACATTGGGGAGAGCGTTTCGGAACTGCACGTGATTAGTTATAAGCCACATGTTTTTTGAGATGGCGTATTATATATAAATTTTTTTATATAAATAAATAATTAAATAATAATTAAATAAATATTTTATTATATAATAATTTCATAATTTAATATATATTTGATAATAAAAAATAAAAAAATAAAAAAATAAAAAAAATAAAAAAATAAAAAAATAAAAAAAATAAAAAAATAAAAAAAATAAAAAAAATTAAAAATAAAAAAAATAAAAAAGATTAAAAAAATAAAATACAAAAAAAATAAAATAAAATATTTTCATTTTTATTTATATTTATAACTGTAATTTTTTATTATATAAATAAATAAATAAATAATAATTAAATAAATATTTTATTTTATAATAAAAAAATAAAATAAAAAAAAGAAAAGATAAATATTTTTTTAGTAATTTTCTTGAAATAAAATATTTTATTAGTAATTTTCTTGAAATAAAATAAAATATTTTCATATTTATTTATATTTATAACTGTAATTTTTTATTATATAAATAAATAATAATTGAATAAATATTTTATTTTATAATGAAAAAATAAAATAAAAAAAAAAAAAAAAAAAAGATAAATATTTTTTTAGTAATTTTCTTGAAATAAAATATTTTATTAGTAATTTTCTTGAAATAAAATAAAATATTTTCATATTTATTTATATTTATAACTGTAATTTTTAAAAAAATTGAAAATACATATTAAATAAAAAATAAAAAATAAATATTTCATATTTATTAATATTTATATTAAAAATTTTGATGGAGGGAAATCTAAAAATTGATATAAGTGAAACAAATCGAGGAAAAGAGCAAATAATTATAGATCGAAAATTTAAATATAATTTTTCAAAATTAAAAAAAAGATAATACAAAAATATATAGATGTACTGAATATAAAACATTAAATAAATGTAAGTCTTTTATTATTTTAAATGATAATAAAGAGGTTTTAAATTATGATTCTTCACATAATCATCCTGGTAATGAAATTAATGCATCCAAATCATTAATAAAGCATAAAATTAAAGATGAAATAAAAAAAAGTTTGATTCCTTCTGATATAAAATCGAAACGTATATTTGATAAAATTTCTCAAGAAATAGGATATATATGCCCTGAATATAAAACAATTAAAACCCAAATAACAAGATATAAAAATAAACAATTATTTCCTAATATAAAAACATTTGATGAAGTTCCTAATGTATCTGAATATTATAAAACAATAAGAGGTGAATACTTTATGATATTCAAAAATTCTAATATAATAATTTATCAATCCCCATTCCAAGCAAAATTATTTATAGAGAATAAATATATATTTGCTGATGGTACATTTTTAATAGCTCCAACTAATAGTTATCAAGTATTCATTACCAGAACTTATGTTACAGAATTAAATTGTTTTTACACTACTTCCATGTCAATATTAAAAAACAAAGAACAAACAACTTATGAAATATTATTTAATGAAATAAAAAAAAATATAATTAAATATAATGCAAATATTAATTTCTCAGAAAAAATTTTTCATTGTGATTTTGAAAAAGGAATATCTGCAGTGGAAAATATTTTTCCCAATATAAATATTAAATATTGTTTTTAGCATTATAAAAGATTATTAATGACAAAAAAAATAAATTATGTTACAAGGAAGTGAAAGATCATAATATTTTAAATACTTATTATAAAGCGATTTCTAATTTATGTTTTATTAATATTGAATACATACCTGATATTTTTAATAAAATTAAAAATACATGCATGAGATATGAATCTACCTGTTCCCAATTTTTGAATTTTTTAGATTATTTTGAGAAAACATTTCTAAATATCTATAATATAAAATATTGGAATTATTACAATAATATAGACCACATAACAAATAATGCTTCAGAATCTTATAACAGTTATTTAAAAAATTTATTTGTAAAAAAGCCTTCATTTTATAAATTAATATATACAATACAATTTGAAGAATCTATATCTTACTATGATTACCAAATGAGAATTAAAGGAATTTGGAGAAAAAAGAGCAGAATATCAGAAAGGGTCGATGACATTAATATTTTAGTTGAATATTATAAAAATATGGAAGCCGAATTAAAAAATATTGGATGTAGTAAAAATGATATCATCGAAAATTGGTTTAATTGTTTAATTAGATTGAATAATGAAATCATTAATTTTAATAAATCCAAATAAAAATAATTATTAAATCCTTTCAAAATCATAATTACAATTAATTGATAATTAGATTTTTTTATTTAATAAGAAATTCAATATTGAAATTTATTTAATATTTATTGATGTTTATTCCTATTCTAAAAAAAAAAAAAAAAAAAAAAAAAAAAAAAAAAAAAAAAATATTTATTGATAGGGTTAACTTAAAAAATTTTAAAAAAAATTTTTTTATAAATTTATTTTAAATATTTTTTACTATTTATTAATATTATTAAATAAAATATATTAAAAGATATCTTTATTATTATATATTAGTATTATAAAATATTAAAAATATGAATGTATTGCATTTCGCCTTATTTTTATTTTATATAGTAGTGAATAAATAAATAAATAAATAAATAAATAATTTTTATAAAATAAACAAATTATTAAATTATTATATTTTTTAATAATATATTTATTGTATACTTTATATTTTTAATAAATATTTCAAATATACATTTTAAATATTTATAATGATATCTATGTATTATAATAAAAATATAATACTTATAAAAGGAAATAATTAATATTTTAAATTATTTCTATCAGGCACTCTTAAAAAACTTTACTATTTGTAAAAATAGTAAAGTTCTTTTTGTTAGTTTATTATATTTGTATTAGTATAATATAAATATCTAAAATAACTTATTATTTAATAGTAATTTATGTTTAAAAATGCTATTGTTAATATTTGTATTACTTTAAAAAAAAGTTTTAATTTGATATTTATAATTAAATTTTCAAATAATCTTTCCACATCAAGTTAAATATAATGCTCCTGAGTAAAAAAGATTTTTGTATTATATAAAATTTATTTAAAATATTAGATAAAAAAATATTAAAAAGGAAATAAGAATTTTAAAAAGAATATTTAAAAATAAAATGAAAAAAATATAGAATGTAATAATATAGAAGTACAAGTATATAAAATAAAATAAAATAAAATAAATAGTTGAAATATAAATATGAAGTACAAAATGAATAAAATAAAATAAATAGTTGAAATATAAATATGAAGTACAAAATGAATAAAATAAAATAAATAGTTGAAATATAAATATGAAGTACAAAATGAATAAAATAAAATAAATAGTTGAAATATAAATATGAAGTACAAAATGAATAAAATATAAAAAAAAATAGTTGAAATATAAATATGAAGTACAAAATGAATAAAATAAATAGTTGAAATATAAATATAAAGTACAGATTGAATAAAATAAAATAAAATAAAATAAAATAAAATAAAATAAAATAAAATAAAATAAAATAAATAGTTGAAATATAAATATGAAGTACAGATTGAATAAAATAAAATAAAATAAAATAAAATAAAATAAAATAAAATAAAATAAAATAAAATAAAATAAAATAAAATAAAATAAAATAAATAGTTGAAATATAAATATGAAGTACAGATTGAATAAAATAAAATAAATAGTTGAAATATAAATATGAAGTACAGAATGAATAAAATAAAATAAATAGTTGAAATATAAATATGAAGTACAGAATGAATAAAATAAAATAAATAGTTGAAATATAAATATGAAGTACAGAATGAATAAAATAAAATAAATAGTTGAAATATAAATATGAAGTACAGAATGAATAAAATAAAATAAATAAAATAAATATGTGAATTATAATAAATTGCAAGTATCAATCGAAATAATATAATATAAAATAAATAAATATGCAGTGAAATAATAATATATAATATAATAAAATAAAATAAATAAGATATTAATATGAAATTAATATAAAAACTGAATTTAGCAACAAATAAATTATATAATAAAGTAAATGATATAGCATATTCATATATATTAACATGAATTTTATTATAATTTTTACAGTATTTTAAATTAATGTAAATTATTATATTTCCATATAATAAACAAACTTTATAATTAAAAAATAGTATAAAAAAAAAAATATTATTAAATATTATTATTAAATAAATAAATGAATAAATTAATAAATAAATAAAAATTTTCAGAATATGGCGAATGTAAATCATCATTTTTTTTGAAATATATCACATTTTAAATATTTTTAATAATTATTTTTTCAAAGAAATTATATGTGCCATTTTATTTTAATGTTTTTAATATTATATTCATAAATAAAAATTTATAAAAAATAATATAAGCCACATTCCGAAATGAAATTTTATGTAAAATTATTTAAAGCCACATTCCGAAACGCACCACTCTCGTTTACATTAATTTTTATGTTCTTTCATAATTTTATGTATTTACATAATTTTAATTTTATCACGTTAATTTTGATCACGTTAATTTTATATCACGAATTGCAAATGATTTATTAATTTATTTTTATGTCATTATTAATAAAATAATTTATTAATAATTAAAGTTTTTATTTACGTTTTATTATAAAGGGTATTTGATAAGTTATTAATTATAAATACTTTTTTTTATTATTTTTTTTTTAAAAAAAAAAAAAGGTACAAACGTTTGTTCGTCTTTAGTATGCTATTTTCTGTTTAATAATAATATTACAGTGTCCAGCTCCTCTGGGATGGCAAGGACGCCACCTATAGTTGGCTCTGCTTTCCCTCGAGGATCGCGTAGGGTACTTCTATATGGAGTTTCTTTGCTTATGGGGAGTTGAGAGCGTCGACGCCGTACTGGTATGGTAGTTAATCATACACCCATATTACTATATGGGGAAGACCAAAGTCTTCAGTCTATAAAAGAAAAAAATTATTTGCGTTTTATATCATATTATATTATAGAATATTATATTATTATTTCAATAAGGTATAATTAATAATCAAGTCTGAAGTTTTATAAACATTTTGGAATGAAAGAAAAGAAAATAAAAAAAATTAATGATTTAATAAATAGAACTTAATTAAATAAATTATATCATATATAAATTAAATAAATTAAATAAATTATTAATTAATTAATTTATTAACCCAAATAACTTTTTTTTTTTTTTCTTAAAAAAAAAAAAAATCATAACCATAAAAAAATCATTTATAACAATAAAAAAAAAAAAATCATTAACTTTTTATTAAGACAATGTTTCAATTTAATAGATTATAATTAAAGCTAACTATATTCATCTTTATTTTCTAATTAAATTAAAACTGATTTTAATTCCTATGATAAAACTGATTTAGTTCCTATGATAAAACTGATTTTAGTTCCTACATTAAAACTGATTTTAGTTCCTACATTAAAACTGATTTTAGTTCCTATCATAAACTTTATAAATTGGATTGTACATTTTGTACATTGCTGATGTTTAAAACTTAAAAA
>JACVTC010000110.1:205000-270000 GCA_016946835.1 Neocallimastix lanati (nom. inval.) | reverse complement strand
ATATTAAAATATTAACTATAAATAAAATATTATTTTTAAAAATTTTTATGTAATATGTAATATAATTTTTTTTTTTTTAAATAATGTATTAATAAACATTTATACTAAATAAAGTTTTATATCAATGTATTAATAAACATTTATACTAAATAAAGTTTTAAATAATGTATTAATAAATAATTATACTAAATAAAGTTTTATATCAATGTATTAATAAACATTTATACTAAATAAAGTTTTATATCAATGTATTAATAAACATTTATACTAAATAAAGTTTTAAATAATGTATTAATAAACATTTATACTAAATAAAGTTTTAAATAATGTATTAATAAATAATTATACTAAATAAAGTTTTAAATAATGTATTAATTAATAATTATACTAAATAAAGTTTTATATTAATGTATTAATAAACATTGATATTGAATAAAAAAGTTAATATCAATGTATTATTGATTATTAGTAAATATCAATAATTATATTAAATAAGGTTTTATATTGATTTTTATTTCTTTTTTTTAATAAATTTATTTTTTTATTTCTTTAATGATGTTCTATTTTTTATTTTTATATTAATAGATTCTTTTTTTTTTTATTTTTCATCCAACATTGTATAAACAGTATTATTTTTATATACAGTTATATGTCTTATAATATTTTTAACATTTTTTTTTTAAAAAAAGTAATTTTTTATTTTGTAGTATTAAAGTGAATAAATATAAATAGTTTTAGAGTAATTGTAAATATTTATTATTATTATAAATATTTAATATTATTATAAATATATTTATTATTATAAATATTTATTATTATTATAAATATATTTATTATTATTATAAATATTTAATATTATTATAAATATTTATTATTATTATAAATATATTTAATATTATTATAAATATATTTATTATTATTATAAATATTTAATATTATTATAAATATTTATTATTATTATAAATATATTTAATATTATTATAAATATATTTATTATTATTATAAATATTTATTATTATAAATATTTATTATTATAAATATTTATTATTATAAATATTTATTATTATTATAAATATATTTAATATTATTATAAATATATTTAATATTATTATAAATATTTATTATTATTATAAATATATTTATTATTATTATAAATATTTATTATTATTATAAATATTTATTATTATTATAAATATATTTAATATTATTATAATTATTATTTAATTATCAATCGTAGTTACAATATTAAATATTTTCTTTTTTTGTTCTTTTTTTCAATTATGAAATTTTTTTTTTTTTTTTTAATTAAATTCATAGTTCTAGATTTTAAGTTTTAATTTTTTTTTTCTTTATTTAGAATGTTATATATAAAAATGTTTACATTACATCTATTAAAATATGATAAAGTATGGACTATATATCTTGTTTCCCATCTTTATCTAATATACTAAATAAAACTATTTATATAAGAAAATAATTAAATTCATTCAATAGAAATAAATTTATTTTATAACCTTTTATGTTATTAATTATTTATTATAAAAAACTTTATAATACTAATTCTTAAAGGTAGTTAGTAAACCTCCACTAAACTTTTCTAATTTTACAGGTTAATTAGTAACCTTTAAACATTCTTTTTTATTATTATCTAATTTTACTGGACAATTAGTAACATTTTATTAAATAAATATTTTATATTCCTATTTATACTAATTAGCTATATTAAAGTAATCTTTATAAACAATCATTTTTACTAAAGTATTTTATTAATATAATTTTTTTTTACTATTTAACTATTTAATAATTTTATAACTATATAATCTTTATAACTTTAATATATTTATTTTAATTTATTATGATTTAAAGTTTCATTCTCTATCAAATATAAAAGTATTTGTATTACATCTATTAAGTGTTTACATTAAATATATTAATATACATAGTTTAGGAATACGTGCTGGTTAAGATTTAATAGTATTTAAACATTTGGAAGAAAATTCTAAACATATGAACTTGATAATCGATTATTTAATCTAAATTTTTTTTTTTTAAAAGTGTTAGTAACACATTTAATATAAATGTTTATTACACATATATATTTTAATGGTACAATAATATATAAATGTTATAATATCTTATATAATAAGATATTATATTTTAAATAGGTGATATAAATCAATGATATATTAAAAAGTATGATGATAATATATTAAAATTAATTCTATATATTTAAAAGTATGATGATAATATATATTAAAATTAATTCTATATATTTAAAGTAGGATGACAATATATATTAAAATTAATTCTATATATTTAAAAGTAGGATGATAATATAAAGATATATTATTAATTTTAAAATTAATAATATTTCTTTAAAAGTATATATTTATTAATTAACTTTTAATTATAAAATAATAAAGAAGAAATAAGTAATTGTTATACATTTTATATTTTTATTTTATATTTTTTTTATCCTTTATATGATGATTTTTTATCCATCATCATCATAATAAGATTAAAGATAAATAATTTCATTCGATATATTGTCACCCATTTATAAAATGTCCTTAACATAGAATAATGGTACTTTAGAATTATAGATATATATTTTTATATAATAAAATAAAAATAAAAATAAAAATAAATAAATAAATAAATAAATAAATAAATAAATAAATAAATAAATAAATAAATAAAAAAAGAAACGCCTTTATTTAATAATGATGACATTTTATAATTGAATTTTTTTTTTTTTTTAATTTAATTTAATTTATTTTATTTTATATTAATTATTATTGGAAGAGGATATTTTTAATTAATACTGAAAAACATTATTAATTATTAAAAGAAAAAAAATAATTAATGTTCTTCCTCAATTTATTATTAATTAAAAAGAGTAATTAATGTTCTTCCTCAATTTATTATTAATTAAAAAGAATAATTAATGTTTTTCCTCAATTTATTATTAATTATGTTCTTCCTCAATTTATTATTAATTATGTTCTTCCTCAATTTATTATTAATTATAAAGAGTAATTATTATTACTGTTAGAATAGGTGAAGTATATGACATAAGTGTCAAATGTTAATGAAATATATTGTATTAATTATCTTGTACAAGCCATATTAAAATTTAAATATACAAATACTCATGTAAGCAACGCTACTAACATTTAATCATAAATAAAAGAATAAAGGTTGACATGGATACTTTGATATCAGCGATTAAATAAATTATTAAAATAAACAATTATACATAAAGTAAATTAATATAAAGAAGATGGAACTGTTGACATTTATTTTTCTATGACCGTATTATTATTTAAAAGTGTATTTTTTTTATTTTTATTTTTATTTTTTTTTTTTTTTTAACTACTAATGAAGGAAATCACTTCTGACAATCATTGCAAAATTATATTATTTAATATAAGAATTTGTGCTGTTTGGATAAATTTTATTATTATTTTACATTAATGCTAATGTTAACATTTTTTCACAAATAATAAGATGATATAAAACTCAAATAAAAACTTTAATTATTAATAAACACGTGAAAACAAATTTAAAAATAATGAAAGTAACATGATAAAAATTAAACGTGATTTAAAATAACGTGATTAAAATAAATCTATGTCGAAACATAAATTTATTTTAATTCATTAATTTATGTGAACATAAATTTATTGTTATTCATTTTTATGTAAATAGGTAAATAGGTAAATAATTTTTATAATTTATTTTCTCTAAAGATTTTTATTTATTATTTTAATAATTTTAATTAATTATTAATAAACACGTGAAAACAAATTTAAAAATAATGAAAGTAACATGATAAAAATTAAACGTGATTTAAAATAACGTGATTAAAATAAATCTATGTCGAAACATAAATTTATTTTAATTCATTAATTTATGTGAACATAAATTTATTGTTATTCATTTTTATGTAAATAGGTAAATAGGTAAATAATTTTTATAATTTATTTTCTCTAAAGATTTTTATTTATTATTTTAATAATTTTAATGAATTTATTATATTTTTAATATTTATAGTTTACAAAAATATTTTATATTTTTAATATTTATAGTTTACAAATACATTTTATACTTTTTTCATATACTTTTTTATACTAAATATTATAAATCCTAATTAATTAAAATCATAAGAATACTTTATATATTAGTTTAAAATAAATTATATGTATAAAAATATATTAGTTTAAAATAAATTATATGTATAAAAATAAGTATTTTTCAAATTGTAATTATTAATTGTTTGCTTTTTAGCCAAATTTATTTACTAAATATTATATTAAATAAAAATAGATTAATAAATAATTAATAAAATTCCTCTCTAAAAGGGAAACAGAACTGTGAGTTTATCAAAGATGAGTTAAAAATAAATTAAATTCTAACATTATTGTTTAATGTAATATTTTTTTTATACATAATAAGGTGGGTAAAATAAATTAAATTTCTAAACCGAGTTTAATTAAGACTTAATATATAATTGATATGTTACACAAAATCAGTATAAATTAAAAATTATTAAAAGTGTTGTCAACTATTTATTTAACAAAAAAAGAAAATGAAAATAACAAAAAGTTGTTTATTATATGTATTTTTATTTAAAAAAAAAAAAAGAAAATAAAATAACAAAAAGTTGTTTATTATATGTATTTTTATTTAAAAAAAAAAAGCTAATATCATGTTTAAAAAAAAAGTTGTTTAGTATAGAAATAAAAGTTGTTTAATATAGAAACGAAAATTATTTAAAAAAAAAAAAAAAAGAATCAATTACATATTGAAATAATTTTTAATATATAAAAATGTAACATATTAAAATTATTAATATAGATATAATAATATAATTTCATATATACTTTTATATAATATTAAAAAAAAAAAAAAAAAAAAAAACAATATATGTACTAATTAATTTTTAATATATAGAATATATTTTTATTATAAGTCATTTATATTATCGTACTCACAATATAAAATTAAATCGATATTATTTATATTACAAAAATGTAATACAATTATTTTTAATATTTTTCAAATTTCGACAATGTATTTGGGTAACATTATTATTTTAATAATATTACTCAAAAAAAACAAAAAAAACAAAAAAATAAAGATGAATAGGTCATATTTTATTAATGAAAACTTTATATTATATAAATATAATTATTTTAATTTATATTTATATTAATAAAATAGAATACTATATTTTTTAATTAAATATATAAAATATATCTATTATATTTTTTAATTAAATAAATAAAATAGATATATTATATTTTTTAATTAAATAAATTAAATAGATATATTATATTTTTTAATTAAATATATAAAATAGATATATTATATTAAATATATTAATAATATTTTGTTGTTATTTCCAAAGTTTTTTAAACAATTATAAAAAATTTATACAATAGAGTTTTAATATTGAATAATGATTTAATATATAAATAAATATATATAATATGTTAAATGATAAATATCTATTATATATTATATTATAAAAATAAATGTATAATATATTTTATTAATAATAAATAAAATCAATTGATTTAACATACATTAAATAAAAGGGGGTAAAATTTATTGTATTATTGATATAATTTAAATCAATTTGTAACTTTATTAATATTATAATATATTATGTAATTATGTTATTTGTAAAATTAAAAAGACTATAAAAAGAGAAAAAAATTTCATAATTTTTAAAAAAACCAAAATTAAGTAAATAATTACTTAATAAAATAAAAGTAATATAAAATAAAAAAAAAAAATTAATTTAAATTAAGTTTATTTAATATCAAGTATGAGTGAAAAAGGAGAATCAGATAATAGTGGATTTAACAAACTTAACTGGTTCACCAGAATCGGTTATGGTTTAGGTGATTGTGCACAAAATTTAATTTACCAAGTTGTTGCAGGTTACTGTGCTTTCTTCTATTCTGATGTATATATTGTTGGTAATAATACGAAGGAATCTTCATCTATTGCTGGTACCATTATGACAACAGCTCGTATTATTGATGTCATTTGGGATCCATTTGTTGGTGCCTTTGTTGATAAGCACAATCCACGTTTAGGTAAATACAGAACTTATTTACTTGCTTGTGGTCTTCCATTAACTATTGGTTGTATTCTTGTTTTCTGTCCATTCGATTTCCTTAGAGGTAGTATTATCTACGCAGCTGTTACTTATGTTCTTCTTCAAATGTTATACACTTGTGTCAATGTTCCATACGGTGCTTTAAATGCTTCATTAACAAGAGATACTCATGAAATTACTATGCTTACCTCCATTCGTATGGTTTGTGCTAATATTGGTGGTTTCTTCGTCTGGACACTTATTCCAATTTTCCTTGGTTTAGCCGCCGGAAAAGCCATTCCATGGGGATTCGTATTCTTCCAATTTGTTGGTAGTATTCCAGGTATTCTCTTCATGCCATTTGTTCCAGCTGTTAAGAAGGTTGTTGGTAAGAAGAACATGTTCTATCTCTTCGGTACTATTGCCATTATTGGTAACATCATGATCTATATTGTTAGTAAGAGTGGTGTTAATTCTGGTGATAACACTTGGATGCGTATTGCTAACTTTGTTAAGTCTACCGGTTTCACCATTATTACTGGTTACATGTGGGCTATTGTTCCAGAAGTTATTTCCTATGCTGAATACACTACTGGTCGTCGTATTGCAGGTATTGTTAATGCCCTTACTGGTATGTTCTACAAGTTAGGTAATGCTCTTGGTGGTATTATTCCACTTTATGGTCTTCGTATTCTTGGTTATATTGCGGGTGAAGAAGAACCAAGTTCTCTTACCAAGGAACCAAAAGCCTGGTTTACTGTCATGTCCATTTATAATATTGTTGGTTTAGTCCTTCTTATTACTTGTTTCTTCGCTTCTAAGGAACGTATTGCTATGGAAGAGAAAGAAACTAAGAACGTCAAGGTTACTGATTTATTTACAGAATTTGTTCGTAACGGACCATTACGTATTATTGCTTTATACTTCGTTACTGCTTTCACTTGTATGACTACTCAAAACACTATTAACAGTTACCTCTTTGGTATGAGCAACCAAAAAGCAGGTACTCAAGAAGGTATTCGTTGGTTAGCTTCTTTAATTCCAGCTATTTTCAATGTTGTTATGATTATCATTATCTTCTTCTACTCTTTAACTGATGAAAAGATTGATGAAATCAACAGAGAAATTGAAAGACGTCACAAGGCCTCCAATGCTGAAGAAGCTTAAGTTATTACTCAGAGGTGATATTAAGTATGTTTTATCAACATAAAAAAGTTAAAATATTAAAACTATAAAAATATGTAAGGTTTTATATTTTAGTAAATATAATTAAAATAATAAAATAAAAAAAATTTTAAATACTTTCATTTTTGAATTAACATTTCAATAAATGTAATATAGATTAAAAATTGAAAGTATAATATATATATATATATATTTTATAAAGAACAAAAAAAAAAAAAAAAATAAAGAAATAATAATGTATTAATAAAATTACAAAATTAGAAAGAAAAAATAATATTGTTTAAAGAAAAAGTAATTATTTAAAATAATAAAAGTAAATATGTAATAATAAACTAAATATAAAATATATATAAATATGTTATATATATCTTATAGTTGTAATATTTTAAAACTAATAATAAAAATGAAAAATAAAAATAATAAGATAATAATAAAAAAATAAAAAAAAAAAAATAAAACAAAAAAAAAAAAAAAAAACAAAAAAAAAAATGAAAAAAATAAAAATGTAATGATTTTTATTTGTGTAATATTGTAAATTTGTGGTTGAATTTATAGTAATTTATAGAATGGACAAAAAAAAATGGAAGACTAGAAAAAAAAAATATAATAGTTTTTATTTGTTGTTAATATATATTGGAGAATTTTTTTATCATATTTATTAAATTTATTATTATTATTAGAGTACTTGTATACCTTAAATATATATCGTTATCATGTAATTTAATTATAAATTATAAAAACTATATATTCTTAGTGAGGAATTGGTCCATATTACAACTCAGTTTTCCTTAAAGCTAATCCTAAAACCCCTGGTTTGAGAGGACTCTTTATTGGTGTTCATTCTTCGTGCTCTTTCTTCCAAGAACCGTTTTTATACAAATATATCATTTCAGTTAATATTACTTCTTTTTGGAATCAAAAATGTACTATTGGTAATATCTACTTCCCTCAAAGCAAATGGAAGGAAGCAAGACTAGTTGCTTTTGATGAACTCTCTCAATGGTTACGTTTTCACAATAGAAAAAATGTTCCGGCTGTCCTAGTTGGTGACTTTAACATGTCATTAAAGAAGATCAAAACATACATTTCAAATAATTTTCCTAATTGGTATATTGCTCCTTTATATGGTAATCAATTTACATATGCTAAAGGTACTAGATCATCTTGCATTGATCATGTCATCTATAATGAGGCTTTGGCATCCCATATTAATAAAACCTCGGTTTGTACTTCGTTTTATGGTATTTCTGATCATAAACCTATTTTACTTTCTTGCAACAAAGTTCTCTCCGATGGTTTTATAAGGCCTACTAAAGTTTCTAAATGGTCAACTCATATTTGTAAAACAAAAAATTCAGATATTTTATCACATAATTATTTTTCAATCCTAGAAAATGACCTTGATTCTCATTACAATTCGCTTACGGCTAATGAAATGGTAGAAAAATTTATCAATACAGCAAATAATATCGGGAAAGATATTAAGGCTTTTATTCCAACAAATTTAAAGGGCTCTGCTTTTCATTGTCCTTATTACATTAAAAAACTATCTCATGAAAAACATATTGCATTTCGGAATATTAAGCCTTACTTTAATTGTGAAAATGTTGATAATTACCTTGAACAATTTAATAAATATGAAAAACTTTGCAAATTAATCAAGAAAACTAAGAGTAAATTTCGTTCTGCTAGATTTAAAGCTAATATAGTAAAAATAGGTAATTATTTTTTGAATAAAGATTTCAAAAATGGTTGGAGATGTTTAAAGAAAATGGCTAAACCATCATATTCATCTACCTCCCTTACTTGCATTAAATCTAAGTTTGATCAAGATATTATCTCTCCTTCAAAGCAATTAGATAGATGGGCTGAATATTATAAAGATCTTGCTTCGGATCCCTCAGGTCACAGCCTTAATCGTAATTACTGGAATCATGCTTTAAGGAATATTAGTCTTAGATCCACTACCTGGAAAATAAATGGTCCTATTACGATTGAAGATATTAAAAAAACTATTTCATCGATGAAAAATAACAAAGCACCCGGCCCCGATGGTATTCCGATTGAATTCTACAAAGCTCTTTTTTGTAACGAAGAATTACTAGAATCACATCCTGCTGCTGGAAAGTGTCTAAAATTGATATTTAATAAAATATGGAATGGGTCATTTCCTAAAAAATGGAACTCAGCTTCTATTGTATCAATTCCTAAGAAGGGTGACCTATCAGATTGTAGTAATTATCGAGGTATTTCTCTCATTAACGTTGGACTAAAAATCATTTCAAAAATTATAACAGATAGAATATCTACTTACGCACTCTCACACAATTTCATTAGACCTGAACAATTTGGATTTCGCAACCGCGAAGAATGCATTAGTTTATTCATTTCCGTTAGAGAAATTTGTCAAAGAAGAAAATTCCAAGGAAAATTCACATATTTAGCTTTTTTAGATCTTAAAAAAGCTTATGATTCAGTTCCTATTTTTAACATTCTTACTAAATTATATCATTATGGAGTACGCGGTAAATGTTTTGATTTTCTATGTAATTTATATACTTCATCTAAAGCACGTGCTCGATTTGCTTCAATGTTATCAAATGAATTTCCTATTAAAAGAGGTGTTCGTCAAGGTTGTCCTTTATCTCCAATCTTATTCAATTTATTCATTCAATGATATACTAAATGACTGTGAAAAGTATGGTGTTAATGTTGGAAGAAAAAAGTGTTGTGGTGGACTCTTTGCTGATGATGTTGTTCTCATTGCTCCAAGTTCAAAAAAAAAAAAAAAAATTTAGAAAAATTACTAAAAAAAAAGGTACATAGATGGGCTAATTTAAATGAAAATGACTTTTGGTATTGAAAAATGTGCAACTATGGTTATAAAAACCAATGAAACTTCCAAACTATAGTGACCCAACCTTCTATTTTTAGGAATGAATGCTATTCCTAAAGTTTCTAGTTATATTTATCTTGGTATTCCCTTTTCTGATGATCTCTTACTAGAACACATTATATCTCACATGCATTTTAAAGTTAGAAAATCTCTTCTTTCTTTTACTCATTTCTTCTCAAATAAGCTTATCCCTATTGCATACAAGAAAAAAAGTTCTTCAATCCTTTGTTATTAGTAAAGTAATTTATTATTCTCCTTTTACTTGGTTCAAACAAATCTAGAACGGCCAGAATTCAAACATTAATTAATATACTGGTCTATTTTGGTGTATCGGCTCCTTCTCTAAAAATGGTAAAACAAGTTCAGAAGACAATGACTATATATTAGACATAATTCTACTATGAGTACTTATGCCATATCTCGAGATCTAAGCATTCCTCCTATTGCTGGTGTCTGCGCAGCCTTACAGATTAAATCTTTTTTGAAAAATGAAGTAAGTAAATCAAACTGTATTATAAAGGATCTTATTAAATCTAAATCTATTCCCAAAATGTATTATTATTCCTGGACTAAAGAAATCTAGAACACTGTATAAAAAAAAAATCAAAAAAAAAAAAAAAAAAATATAAATGTGAAAAATATGACTATATTTTAGGAACGTTACTGGAAATCAGTTTCCAAAAATTTCAAGGTATTAAAGGTCAACATTACGATTGTAATAAGTTCTCAAACAATAAAGCTATAAATTATGCTTAGCTTAAAAATATCCCCAATTCAACTTAGGGTTTTCGTGGATTATACGTTTACGCTGTGGTTGTAAATACAATACTACTATTGCTATTAAAATGGGTAGAGTTTCAGAAGATTGTCTCAAGTCTTGCCCCCTGTTGTGGCGAAGATAAACAATCTTTTTGAACATTGGATTTTTTAAATGCGATGCTCTTGCATCTTTTTAGATGGAAATTCTTTAAATTTCATCGCTGAATCTCTAATGTTTTATTCCTTAGGAAAGATTAAGAGTGTTTAATCTTCTTTTCTTCCTATGACTATATTTCTAATTTTGAAGATTATATATCAATCATTATATATACTTGTTCCTTCTTGGTGGTGGGACTTTTAGTTTTAAATGAGCTACATTTCGATAGTGGGGAACAGAGAGACAATTAAATGAACTACTTTTCAAAGGTTCATCTGAGTCACCTGTTCCAAAAAAAATATGGGGCTTGGCGGAATTCTTAGCAAGTGCCATACCTATCATATTAGTAGTTCGTTTGAGCTATTATTTGATAGGTATTGCAAAATACCAAACTTAATCCAAGAGCGTCGACGTCGTACTGATAAGGCATAATGATAATACAGGATTATCATCTATTACTACGAAGGGTGATTCTCGCCCTAGTAGCTCAATAAATGATGAATCCGGGGAGAGTTTAGTGGACACCACACTATCTATTTTAAGGATGTTACTTCTAAATTTTATTTCTTTTTTATTTGATAGGAAGGGAAAAATTCCCGCATAGTACAACTTGCCGAAATACATAGTATTTTTGAGCTTTTTTTTATTTTTTTATTTTTTAAATTTTTTTTTTTTTTATTTTTAATTTCAAAATGTACTTTTCACCTACATGTATTTTTTTTTAAAATAAAATTTAATAAAGTTTTGGAAGTGTATTCTCTTCCCAGTCTAAAAAAAAAAAAAAAAAAAAAAAAAAAAAAACAGAAAATACAAAATAAAAAAAAAAAAGATATTATTCATTACTTAAAATAACAGGAAAGAAGTTTTTATTCATTACTACAAAATTCTTAAAATTGTTCATTTTTTATATACTTAATTTCTCCACGAAGATAGGATCTTCATATTTTTATTATTATTTTATTTTTTGTTTTTAATTTTTTATATTTTTCTATTTATATTTATATATATATATATATATACTTATATATTTTTTATATCAATATTTTTTTTTAGTTTTTAGTATTTTAGTTTATTATTTGTTTCATTTTTTTTTAATTTGTAGTTTTTAGTTCATTATGGAAAAGATATTTCACCGGGGTTCTCGCTGCTATGGAACATCTATTGACAACACAGGGTTGATTTTTATTCATGGTATACACTCATGGACTAATGCTAAAATGAAGGAATTTATTCATTCTAAATGCAAAAAAAAATTCAATAATAATAATTTTTGTCAGTAAAAAGAATTACTAAATTCAATGATAGCTTCTTCAGGATAAAAGTATTCACTTCAAATTTTAACCTCAGAAAATTTAAAAAAAAAGTAGTTCAAAAGGCATTATCAGGAGTTAAAATTTCATATAGTAGATGTTCCAAATGGAATCATAATAAGGTTTCTTTTCGGCATTTTAAAACAAAATTTAATATCTAATAACACATCCAATGAATATTAACACAGCAAACCTCAGTTCAACAAATTTAGTAAATGTTAAAAATAATGGCAATCATGAACTCATTGCTCCCAATATTCCTAATCTTAATTCTCAAAATCCATCTTCACATTCTAACACAGGAAAGTTTTCTTTTTGTTTTAGTTGGAATACTAACGGATGGAATTTTGTGAAAAGAGATGGTATTGAGTACTTCAACACATTATTTAGAACCATTATTCCTAATGTTTTCAGGAAACAGGTAATGGTACCAATGAGGCTAGAAATCCATGTAAAGTAACACTTCCCAACTATAAATATTTCTTGAAAAGAATGGATCCTACTACTCCAGGTTTTCAGAGGTTTATATCTTGGTTATCATGTCTCATGTCTCATGTCTCATGTCAAGCAGTACTTGAAGATAATTCCTTTACTTATCTTGTTTCTTTAACAACATTATAGTCTCTGGGAATCACTCATAAGTGTTCTGTGGGTAATGTCTATATTCCCACTAAGAAAACACTCATTACAAGTCCGATATGTATTTTCAGAAGTTTTTACATGGCTTCAGAATTACACTAAATCATCCATCTATTCTTCTTGGAGACTTTTACATGAGTACCTCTGATTTACAAGATAAATTATTCCAATTAGTAACCTTTGATAATTGGTTTATTCCTTCCGATTAATGGTTCACCTATTTCATGGACAAGAGGTAGTTTTTCATCAGATATTGATCATGCGTTAGTCAATTCAAGTTTTGCTGAATAAAATATCAAGTGCTTACTTTGTTGATTATCCTTCGGTATCTGATCATAAAACCTCTCTTTAGTTTATTGTAAGAGAAAATTTCCACTGATGAATCATTTTTTGTTACCAAAAAAAAAAAATTTGTAAGATGGGATAGGTATAAATGTCTTGAACAAAAGAAAAAAAAATATGTCATCATCACAATAAATTTGAGATTCTTGGTGAAGAAATAGGAAATAAAGATCTTCCGATAGATTGTGTGTTATTGAAAAGTTCATTAACACTACTAATTCTATTGCTAAGGATTTTTATCGATTACATCTTCAACAGAAATCCGTAAAGGCGATGTTTAGAATGTCACGAAAAATTTATTGTCTTCAAAAGGTTAAACATATTAAAATACAAACAAATTATAAGCGTTTTGTTTCTGCAAATGATTCCAATGAATTTGCTAAAATATAGTTGACTCGTATAACCGACTTTGTGAATCAATTCATAAAAAAATGTAACGAATTTAGGAAGAAAGAATATTTATATTGGATTTAAAATTGGATGTTCGTTAGCTCTTAAAAAAAAGGATAGTAGGAAAGCATAGCATGGAAATGGGTTAAAAAGAAACGCAAAAATAAATAATCAATCTTTCACGGTCCTCTCATCCTATTAAAAATTATAATAATGAACTTGTTTCTTCTACAGACGAAAAATTAAAAAAGTTTGGCATTCTTCATTATAAAATTCTTAGGGTCGGGATTCTTCCGGTCATAGTCTTTCTAAAGGATTACTGGAAAAATTCTGATGCACTAAGGAATTTGGGAAGACCAAGGCAACAAGAATTGGGATATTAACCAAGATATTAGCGATGAAGAAATTAGCGAAGCAATCTCCTCCACTCCTAACTTTAATTAAAGCTTATGGTTCCTGATGGTATTCCAATGGAATTCTTCAAAGCTTTGATTCCTTTGTAAAGATGATTCAGAAGAATCATGGGATGATAATAGTAATTATTTCTTCTGGCTTTAAATGTCTTCAAAGCCTTAATCAATCGTATTTGGAATGGTGATTTTCCCAAAATCATGAAATAAATGCATCTATAGTTTTTCTATTCATAAAAAAAGGGCGATCCATCAGATTGTAATAACTATCGTGGCATCTCTCTTATCAATAATGGATTTGAAAAAATTATAGAAAAAAATTATTGCTAATAGAATCTCTAAATATGGAATTGATAAAGGCTTTATTAGACCTGAACAATATGGATTTCTAAATATGGAATTGATAAAGGCTTTATTAGACCTGAACAATATGGATTTCTAAATATGGAATTGATAAAGGCTTTATTAGACCTGAACAATATGGATTTCGTAATCGAGAAAGAATGCATTAGCCTTTACACTACATTAAGAATTATATGTCAGAGAAGGAAATTTGAAAATAAGGATACTTAACCTTGCTTTTTTTGGATCTTAAAAAAAGCGTATGACTCAGTGCCCATATATAATGTTTTAATGAAGATTCATCACTTAGGTATATTAGAGGTAAGTGCTATAATTTTATTGAAAATTTATACTTATCTTCCAAGGCTTGTTGTAAGAGTTGATGGACAATTATCGGAATCATTTTAATATTATGAAAGGAGTTCGTCAAGGTTGTTCCCCTCTCACTAATTTTGTTTAACTTGTTCATTAATGATATTTTTTAATAATTGTAATAATTATGGCATCTCTATTGGTGGTAAACGTTGTTGTGGAGGTCTTTTTTTTTTTTACAGATGACATTGTGTTATGTGCTTCAACAAGATCCCAACTTTAAGAAATTGTTAAAAGTCTGCCAGTAAATGGGCTAGGAATAATGAAATGCAATTTGAGTATCAATTAATGTGCCAGTCTAGTTGTACGAGGGGAGGTTTCTGATTTTCTTTATAATAAATAATCCTACCTTTTTATCTTTCAAGTCAAGAGTTACCTAAAAAACGAATTGCTATACCTAACTTAGGTGTACCGTTTTCAAATGATTTAAGATTGAAACCGAATCATACAGAGAATGAATAATAAAGTTAGAAAAGCACTTTATTCCATAAAAAGGATTTCTTAAGAATCCTCATATCCTCATATTCCTATCCCTTATAAAAAGAATGCTTATTTTCAGCTATAGTAATTGGACAAGTTTCATATTATGCACCTCTTACTTGGATCTAACAAAGATAGAACGAGAAGTACAGAGACACTAGTTAATTTAGGTCTATACTGGATTTAAAGGATTTTCTAAAGGGAATATAATAGCTTTTACTTCCCTTTTATTGTGTTTCTAAAAGAACTTAACATTCCTCCTCTTTCGGCGAAATGTACGATTGCTCAGGTAAGGTGTTTTAAAAAAATGGAAAAACTCGAAATGTATTTATCTCTGATTTACTTAGAGAGATATATCTCGTTTGTAGACGTCATGCATGGGATAAAGAAAGTAAAAATTTTAGCTGACAAATTAGATAAATTTCCATCAAAAAAAAAAAAAAAAGCTATTTTTTTAAACTTTTACTGGGATAGAGATATGTGGCAGGAAAATCAATCAAAGACTAAGGCTTATAAAAAATAATAATTTTGAGAAATCTAGAGAGTATCTTAAAAAAACTAAATTATAAATATCCTGAATTTTAGCATTGGCTTCTGATGGGTACTACGTGCCAGATGTGTATATAAATTCGATAAATTCGATGCTCGTGTTGCCAAAGCCGCCAAAATGATTGAAGAAGACTGTCCTGAAAGGTGTCCTTTGCTGTTATAGAATAAATAGTAATCCTCGATTGGGAACATTGGTTTTCTAAATGCTATCTTTTCCTGTGAATTTCGAATGAAAATATTTTAAAGATATTGAAAAAACTTTATGAAAAAATTTTATATTATTATTACTAAATACTGTTCCAATATCTAATAGTAATGTAAGACCCTGTTATCACAGATATAAATAATGTAGAACTAAGTTCTGATTCTGATTGTAGTAACGAAGTAGATAATATTAATAATATTAACAATAGAAATAATAATGTTAATAATATTAGAAATAGTTGATAGTGTAAATAGAAATATTAATAGTAGAAATAGTTGATAGTGTAAATAGAAATATTAATAGTAGAAATAGTTGATAGTGTAAATAGAAATATTAATAGTAGAAATAGTTGATAGTGTAAATAGAAATATTAATAGTAGAAATAGTTGATAGTGTAAATAGAAATAGTGATAGTGAAAATTATAATAATCGTTACTTCTAATTTTAGTGAATAGTTCAATTGGTGAAAAATGGTGGTAATTTTTAAGTAATTTTTCTGAATAATGAGTGTGTAGATATATATGTGACGTTGGTATCGATTGTATTCCTTTCTTCTTGGTGGAAAGGGATGCTAACATAATCGATTCAAATTATAAAAAGGAATGGGATAATTTGTTTAAGAACCAAATTATGGGAGAGTTGCATTTCGCCATATTGCATTTCGCCAAGTGGCGTATTATTAAAATGCTGCATTTCCCCAAGTTGCATTTCGACAAATGACTTATTGATATAAGTAAATGAATGAATAAATAAATAAAAATTCAAAATAATTTTTTTAAATAAATAAAAATTCAAAATAATTTTTTTAAATAAATAAAAATTCAAAATAATTTTTTTAAATAAATAAAAATTCAAAATAATTTTTTTTAAACTTGTTTTTATTATATTTTATAATTAATTATAGATATTTTTTAAAATAAAATAATTATTAATAATATTTAATTATAAAAATAAATTTAATTATAAAGATATATTTTAATATTTTGTAAAAAAAATAATATTATCACAATACTTTAATTATAAAAATATATTTTTAAAATAATAAAATTTTATCATAAAAATATATTTTAATGTTCTTAAGCTAACCTAATCTAAAAAAGATTAAAAATACTTTAATAATTATTGTATTTACTCATTTATTCTCTTTTTAAAATAATTTTTACTATTAAAAAAAATTATTATTATATATTTTAATATTTCGTAAAATAGTAATAAAATAATAATTTATAATATTTAATTATAAAGATATATTTTAATATTTTGTAAAATAGTAATAAAATAATTATTTAAAATATTTAATTATAAAGATATATTTTAATATTTTGTAAAATAGTAATAAAATAATTATTTAAAATATTTAATTATAAAAATATATTATTATTTTTTTTTATTAATTATATAATAATATTATTATTATTTATAATTTAATCGTCATTATTATTATTATTAATGACAATCCTTTTATAATTATAGCAATAGTGTTTATATTATTATTTTTTTTTTATTAATTATATTACTATATTGTTTATTTTATTATTATTATTTTTTTTTTTATTTATTATTTATCAATTTATTATTTATTTAATCAGATATATGTAAAGCTATTTATATATGAAAAAAAAAAAAAATTTTAATATTTAAATATTTACTTCAAAAATATAAATACATCAATATTAAAAATATTTAATTTTATTTATTTATTTATTTATTTATTTATTTAATAATTCTCAATTTGGCGAAATGCCACATTTTTTTAATACGCCACATGTTTTCAAAAAAATGGCGAAACACAACCTGGCGAAATGCAATTTGGCGAAATGCCCCACACCCCCAAATCATTTCTGGTGATTATTCAAAACCAACCATTCTTGGTGCGATCTGCGGCTCTCTTCACAGAAATTATGCCTAGGGCTAGTATACTCGGCAAGGGTTACTATTCCGAAAGTATAAGCGCAATCTAACCAGGAGCGTCAACGCTGAAAATGGCAAGTAAGACAGGCTAGTAGGGCCTAATGCCTCTGAAGGAGAAGACCATAATTTCTTTCAGATAGTCAATTCAAACCCTAATCCATAAGGAGGTGAGGTTCGTTGCCTATGGACTTTTTTTTTCTGAATTTATATATTACACTTATTTTTTGAATATTACATTTTTATTTCACGTTACTAATTTTATTTATTATTATGTTCAAATTGGACAAATAATATTTATTTTTTTTATTAATTACGTGTTTTTTTTTTTTTTAATTTTTATTTTTTATTAAAATTAAAAATATTCATGTATCTTGAATAAGAATAAATAAATAAATAAAGATTAAAGTTCGCAATAATTGCGGCTGTAAAAAAAAAAAAAAAAAAAAATTCTACTTCTATTATTTGCAATCATTTTTTAGAAGGAAATACACGTCTTGGTTGGATCGATCCTGTTTTTTTTTACCTTGGCCTGTATGAAATACCTAAGGTTTCTTGCTACACTTATTTAGGTATTCCTTTTAATGATTCCTTATCATCTATTTTTTTTTTTCCCCCTTAGGGGCGTGTATCACCTTTTTGGTGCTATTCAAATTATTAGATAGAGGGAATAATTTGAATACATCCTGAACACTATTCAATTTTTGTAAATTCAAGTTCAAGTTCAAGTTCAAGTTCAAGTTCAGGTCCAAATTCAAGTTCAAGTTCAAGTTCAAGTTCAGGTCCAAATTAAAGTTTAAGTTCAAGTTCAAATTCAAATTCAAGTTCAAGTTCAAATTCAAGTTCAAGTTCAAATTCAAGTTCAAATTCAAGTTCAAGTTCAAATTCAAGTTCAAGTTCAAGTTCAAGTTCAAGTTCAAGTTCAAGTTCAAATTCAAGTTCAAGTTCAAATTCAAGTTCAAGTTCAAATTCAAGTTCAAATTCAATTTCAAATCCAATCAATAATAATCATTCCAATCATTCTAATAACATTCAAATTAATAATAATGCAGTTAAAGAATTTCCTCTTTGTGTTAGTTGGAATACTAATGGATGGAACTTTGATAAAAAAGACAGTGTTGAACTCTTTATTTCAATGTATAAACCACTTTTCATATACTTTCAAGAAACAGGAAAATGGTTCAGGTTCAAAAAGTAAATATCCATGTCGAGTATCATTAAAAAAACTATAAACACTTCTTCAAAAAAGCTAATGATGAAATTCCCCGGTAAAAGAGGACTTTACATAGGGTTTCATAATTCTTGTCAAGCCTCTCTTGAAAACAATACTTATGAGTATATTATTTCTTTGTAATACTTATAATTTTTGGAATTTCACTAAATGTTCTATTGGTAACGTGTATTTACCACATAGTACATAGTGGCCATAGCCTTCATGCTAGAGCTGCTAGAATAGAAATTTTGTCTTGGTTAAATAGTCATTCTTCTCATCCTTCAATGTTGGTTGGTGATTTTAATTTAACTACAGAAAAATTAAGTAACTTGCTCTCCAAATTTAGTAATTGAAAATTCTTCCTTTATGGGGTTTCCCAATTTCATGGAGTAGAGGCAATAGAGAATCCGATAATAGACCAATGCGATTGTCAATGTTCATATGTTAGATTTAACTTTCATATGGTACTTTTTATTGACTTTCCCCCTATTTCGGATCATAAGCCTCTATTAATAAAAAAAGGTAAATGCTTTTCTTTAGGTAATTCAGATAATTCTTTCTCTCTGCCAAAAAAAGAGACAGTTAAATGGGATAGATTAAAATGTTTAAATGAAAAAGAATCAATTTTTTTGATAATAACTACTTTTAGTGTATTAGAGAATGTTATTCAAGATCCTAATATTAGCATTGATGATGTTTCTAAGAAATTTATATCAACTTCATTCGATATTGCTAAAGAACTTGATATCACTTTCAATGTCAGAGGTTAGAAAATCGTTTTTTCCATATGTCAGACAAAATATTTAATTTGAAAAAAACTCAAAATGAAATTATATAAAGACATTAAAAGAAGAGGTTCTAATTGTAATATAGATGAATTTGAGGAACTAATTGAAAAATACAATAGAATGTGCAAAATTATTCATCATATGTTTAATATGTATAGGAAAGCTGAATATCAACATTGGATCAATAATGGTATAAAACTTATTTCGAAAATAGTCTCTAAAAGAATTTCAGTATATGGACTCAAGAATAATTTTATTAGACCAGAACAATTTGGATTCCGTAATAAAGAAGAAGGCGTTAGTTTATTTATTTCAATTAGAGAAATTTGTCAAAGACGTAAAAAACGATAATAAAGAAACTTACCTTGCATTTCTAGATTTGAAAAAGGCATATGATTCTGTTCCAATAAGGTAATATTTTAATATAAATTAGATGCTTTAGGTATTAGAGGTAGAGGTAAATGTTATCAATTTATAAAAAAATCTATATATGAATTCCAAAGCCAGTGTTAAAATTGACGACCAATCTTCAGAATCTTTTAATATTATGAAAAGAGTTAGACAAGGTTGTCCACTAATCACCAATTCTTTTCAATTTATTTATCAATGACATTTTTAAACAATTGTTAAAGAACTAGGAATTCCTTTAGGCGAATCAAGATGTTGTGGTTGGACTCTTTGCGGATGATATTGTTCTATGTGCACCGTCAAGGACCAAGTTAAAGAAAATTGCTTAAAAAGGTAAATGAATGGGCTAAATTTAATATGATGAATTTTGGAATTAATAAGTATGCAAGCAACAATGGTAAAATTCGACCAGACACAGCTTCTTTTCAAAATAAGAGAGATCCTTACATTTCATCTTGCTGGTCAACCAATCCCAATTACTAAATGTTATACTTATTTAGGTATACCATTTGATAAAAGTTTATCGTTGAAGTCTATTATTAAATTACTTAACACTAAGTTACCAAAGCTCTCTTTTCTGTTTGTAAATTTTCTTTCAAATTCCAAAATTCCTATTCCATTTTAAGAAGATTATAATTAACTCCTATGTGCTTAGTAAAGTCTCTTACTTTGCACCTTTACTTGGTTCAAATAAAGCGAGAACAAATAATACTCAGATATTAATTAATAAAGGATTAAGATGGATTGCAGGTTTACACAAAGCCAAAATCCTTTATTAATGTTTATTCTATTTCAAAAGATTTTAAATATTCCACCATTGTCAGCTAAGTGTGCTTTGTCTCAAGTCAAATGTTTTTGAAAAATGGAAAGATTCAAACTGTATTATCTCCTATTTAGTTAATAATATTCCAAAATTCTAGAAAATATACATGGACAAAAGAAAGTCGAACTCTTAAGCCTAAACTAGAGAAAAGAGGTAGTAACGATAATGTAATAAAGAATTTTTATTGGAAAAAGAGATATGAAAAATCAATTCTATTAAAGCAGAATTTTTATGACGAAAAAACAAATTTGAAGAAACATCGGATTTTATAAAACTTTGTTATGAATATCCTGAACTTTCAATATGGTTTCTATTGGCTATTGAAAGCACGAAGCGGATATAGACTAGATGCAAAAGTTGCTAAAGCTGCAAAAATATATAGATCAAGTATGTCCTAATTTTTTGTCCCTGTTGCAAAAGTAATAAACAATGGATAAAGCATTGGTTAATTGTGAATGTCCATCTTTCAACCCAATTCGTAGTAAATTCAATGATAAAATTTTTATTCTTATATAATGCTTTTAACCGTGACAACCTAACAAATGATAACGTTAATAATAATATTGATAATAGTAATAGTAATAATAGTTATAGTATTAATAATTATAATAATATTAGTAATAGTAATATTAGTAATTAGTAATATTAGTAATTTTAGTAATAGTTTTGAAAATAATGTGTATGTTGATTCTAGTGTGTGTATGAAAAAAGTGTTTAATTTCCTTCTTGGGGGGAAGAAGTATTAATAACAGTACAAGGGAATGGAAGGATCTACTTAAGTGCCAGATGAAATCAGGTGCTTATTCTGATACTCCATTCTTGGTGGTTATTGCGGCTCTTCTTCAATCGATTATACCTCATTGCTATTGGCCAGCAATGGTCTTTGTTCAATAGGTTCAAATCGAACTGTACTACTACTACCAAGAGCGTCAATGCTGAAGAAACAGTAAGACAGGCCAGCAGGGCTAAGCGTAACCAATGAAGATCATAATTTCGTTTCTTAAAATTATGATTAACATTGCGAAGTCAAAAATAATTATTGTACTATAGTATTATAGTATAATAGTGCCTTTGTGAAGTCTTACTAATATTAATTAAATAAAACTAGAATACATTATACCATTATTTTATTTTATTTGTGTTTTTTTTTTATTTTTCTTTCAACCTTTATTATTTTATTTTTTTTATTCATGTATTTATAAAAATTTAATTAATAAAGACTGCACAATTTTTGCTGCCGCCGTTAAAAAAAAAAAAAAAAATCCTGAAGTAATTAATTTTCAATCCACTATTCAGTTTTGTTTATTTACGTTTTTCTTTTTATCTTTAAAATTTATGAATTTAGTAAAATATACGTTATAGTTTAAAAAGCAATTTAACGATTAGAGAAGAAATTAAGGAAGATTTTAAAAGCGAAATTTAATTTAGTTACAAAGTTAAAATTTAAAAAAAAAAAAAAAAATAAAAGAGAACATTATTAAGAAAAAATAGGAAAAAAAAATTATAATTATAATACAAAATCATTTATTAATACTAATATTTTATTGATACTACTATATTAGTTAACGACATCAAATATCTTATAAAGACTACAACAGCAATTATATTATTATATATTATATTATTATTATACACACCAACTTTTTTTATTCTATATTTTTATTTATTTTTTTTTTTATATATCAATTTCATTAATAACTTATCTTTTTATTCAACATGTCAATCTCAATCAATCGCTTTCACATAATCCGTAGAGGTCTTAGACAATTTGGACCGGAAATTGACAACTTTGTTTTAATTTTCATCCATGATCTTGAATCTTGGACTGAAAGCAGATTATGGGAGTTTTTAAGTAAAAAAAATTTCAAAATGTAATGAGATTATTCATGGAATTGTTAAAAAAACACTATAATTAATATCGAAAATTACTTCATCATAAGAGTTAATTACGATAACCACTCAGATTATTTAAAGATTTTTATTAATGATTAACAAAATACTTAACCTGTTAAAAGAATAAATTGGAAAATTTCATCAAGGATTCGTACATATAGTAGTATTAGCCATGTTAGATCTGCATATCAATCTGAACCTACTATTCCAATTCCCAACTGTATTCTATATACAAATCCTTCCTCAAATGCTGAATTCTTTAATTTCTGTACTAGTTGGAATATCAATGGTTGGAATGCTGAAAAACGTGATGGAATTACTTACTTCAACTTTATTTTCAAACCAATTTGTATATGTTTTCAAGAAGTCGGAAATAGTTCTTTCTTGGGTTCTTTTCTCCAATTCTTACCCCTTCCTGAACCATTATAATTCAGTGCTAAGACGCGCAGACGAGAAAACTCCAAGGTATGAGAGGTCTTTACATCGGCATACACTCTTCATGCCAGTTTACGAACGATCTCTTAGAATATAAGTATATCCTTTCGGTTAGTATATTTTCGTTTTGGGGTGTTAAATGTTATTTTAGGGAACATATAACATTCCTAGCAAGAAACATACGGATTCTAGAGATAAAGCAAAAAAAAAAAAAAAAAAAGATCTTGTTAATTGGCTCAAAAATCACCAAAACGTTCCTTCGGTAATTGTTGGTGATTTTAATGTGACCAAACAACAACTTCAAGACCTATTTTCATGGATATGATTGGACATCAGTTTACTTGGTCTAGTGGAGGTAAGAATTCATGTATTGACTTTATTGTTTTCAATGATAAGATGAGAGACTACTTGAACATCGCTTCTGTTTTGTAATTCCTTTAATGATATTTCTGATCATTTCCCGTTAATTCTTTCATGTAAGAAAACTTCTCCTGATGGATTCACTACAACCCTCTCCTAAAAAGAAAGTTAAATGGTTCCAACCGAGTATGTCGTACTAATCAAGAAACCATTTTTTCACATAACAGATTTTCTATTCTGTTAAATGAATTTGAAAATAATAGAACTTTGGACTCCAACACTATGGTAAATAAATTTCTGGAAACTGCCAATAAAATTGGAGATGAAATACATGCAAGAGTACCCACAGATCATCAAGGTTCTGCATTCCATTGTCCTGGTTTCATTAAACAACTTTCACATGAGAAACATTCTATATACTATAGAATTAAAAACTTTGTTCTGGATGATGATCTTACTAATCTTGATGAATTCTGTAAACTTTTAAAAGACTACAGGAAGTTCTCTAATAAATCCAAAAAAATTGAAGAAATTTATCAGAAAATGTAGATTTAGAAACTCGATCCACTCAAATTGGTGACTGTTTTTTTAAATAATGATACACAACGAGGATGGTGATGGTCGCTTCTCAAGAAAATAACCAAACCTTCTTACTCTCCATCAAAATCCCCTATTTATATTAAGGATAAAGTAGGTCATGCAATCATTTCTCAAGATGGACAACTCAAACCGTTTTGCTGAACATTATAAAGAACTTGCTTCAGATATTACTGGTCATAGCCTAAATGAAAACTACTGGAGTAGACAATTCAACAACTCTTCTACATCGGAAACTTGGGATATTAATCAACCAATATCTATGTCTGATATCTATACTACACTACTGTTCTCTCAATGAAAAATAATAAAGCTCCTGGCCCTGATGGTATTCCTACGGAATTTTTTTAAAGCTTTCTTTGATTCTATAGCAATACCACTTCTGAACAGGCCAATTCAAATCAAGAAATCATTTATTCCAACTGTGCAAAAATGTTTATTATTACTTTTTAATAAAATTTGGGATGGTGATTTCCCGGAAGATTGGAATTTAGCTTCTCTTGCTTCCATTCCAAAGAAAGGAGATCTTTCAGACTGTAATAATTACCGTGGTATTTCACTTATTAATGTAGGATTAAAAATTCTGTCGAAAATTAAAATTGTCACTAAAAGAATTTCTGATTATGCACTACCTCATGGTGCTGTTCGACCAGAACAATTTGGATTCAGGAATAAAGAAGAATGTATTAGCTTATATATTTCAATTCGAGAAATATGTCAAAGAAGAAAATTTCAAGGTGAATTTACATACCTTGCTTTTCTTGACCTTAAGAAAGCATAATAACTCAGTTCCAATCTTCAACATTCTTACAAAGCTTAAAAATATCGGTATTCGTGGTAAATGTTTTCAATTCCTACAGAACTTATATTTAACATCGAAAGCTCGTGCAAAATCTTAACGGAAATCTTTCAGATGAACTTCCAATTCATCATGGGGTTAGACAAGGATTGCCCATTATCACCAATTTTATTTAATATATTTATTAATGATATACTAAAATAACTGTGAAGATTTAGGAGTGGATGTTGAGAATAGAAAATGTTGTGGAGGACTATTTGCTGATGATATTGTGTTAATGGCCCCTTCTAAGGATAATTTTTCAATCACTTTTGAACAAAGCTCATGATTGGGGTGTTACTAATGAAATGTCCTTTGGAATCAGTAAATGCGCCACTTTAGTTGTTAAACCTATATATTTTTTGCCACACCTAGTGATTATGTTGATCCCATTTTCTTTCTTGGCATTCACAAAGTGCCGAAAACCAACCAATATACATATCTTGGGATACCTTTTAACGAATCTCTTGAGTTAAAACCTATCATTTCTACGATGAACAGTAAAATTAATCATGCGGTTAATTCCTTTTATCGTTTCTTATCTAATAATAACGTTCCTTTTTATTTTAAAACTCGAATCTTAGTTTCCTTTGTTCTTAGTACAGTTCTCTACTACGCACCATTATTTGGATCTAATAAAGCACATGTAAAGGAAGGCTCAATCAGCTTTTAATCGAGGATTATTTTGGAGTTTTGGCTTTAAAAGTAAATCTTCTAATACTACAATTTACAGTATGTCAAAGGAATCTTAATATTCCTCCTATTGCAAGCTTTTGTGCTAATGCGATGATTCGTTGTTTTAACAAATGGAAATCATCTTCATGTATCATTGCTCATTTGGTCAATAATATTCCCACTCTTTCACACTATTCTTGGACTAAAAAAGCACGCAGATTAAAAGAACATACCCATAGAGATAGAAGTGCTAAAGAAATAAAAAACTTTTATTGGGAAAATGACTTTTATAGAAGAACTCCAGCTATTAGATCAGTAAATTACAAAAAAATATAAATTTGAATCTAAAGAAAAGATAGATCGCCTTTCTCTTAAATATTCACAATTCTCATATGGATTTTTTTTTTTTTTTGGATTGGACGAATTAAATGTGGATTCAAATTTGATGTGAGAACTTACACTAAGAGTAAAAATGTATGGAATGAATGCCCAACATATTGTCCTTGCTGTAAAGAACAAAACAGTGTTCCCAGCTTCACTCATTGGATTCATTCGTGCTCTAAATTTAATAAACTAAGAAAAAAATTCATTCCTTTTGTAGATCAACTTTTTATTAATCTTTCTGTTACTGCAGTTGCTCGAGGATTAAACATCCCTGACGACTCAGAGGAAGATTTTAAAGATAACATTAATTTTTACGTACGTACTGTGTCTCCTTCTTGGTGGAAATACAGTACAGTAATTGATATCTTATCAATTAATCAGGGGAAGAGAGGGCCAATTTTGGGAAAATTTTTTGGAACATCAGAGGAAAGGTCTTCTCTCCCGATTCCTTATTTTGTGGGGCTTGCGGAATTCCTTACTTATGTTATGCCTGTTGTTCAAAGTGATTTTTTCACAATGATCGATGGGTATACCATAAGACCTACCGTTGTCAGGAGCGTCGACATCGAAATGATAAAGGCAAAGAAGAAATTCTGATACGAATTCATCAAATGATGCTCAGGGAGTTATCATTAATGAATGGGAAGAATTAGAAGTCGCATCGCCTTCTAACTCTTAATGTAGTTTTTTTTTTTTTTATATTAATATAAATTCCATGTATTTTTTTATAATTTTTTTTTTTTTTTAATTTTATAATTAATTCCTGTAATGTATTTAAACCTATTATTAATAAATAAATAAAGTTATGCCTAGTCTAAAAAAAAAAAATAAAAAAATAATCCTTTTATATTATATTATATTATATTATATTATATTATATTATATTATATTATATTATATTATATTATATTATATTATATTATATTATATTATATTATATTATATTATATTATATTATATTATATTATATTATATTATATTATATTATATTATATTATATTATATTATTAAATTAAAATAGTAAATACTCTTAAAAAAAATTATTCAACTATTCTATCAAAAAAATGTATATCTATTTAATTATATAATAAAATTAGAAATGAAAATAAAATTTTTATTAAAATAAATACTTAAATTTTTTTTTTTTTTTTTTTTTTTTTTTTTTTTGAATAAAAAACACTTATTTTATAAAATAAAATTTTAATAAAAAAAAAAAACTTATATTATTATAAAATAAAATTTCATTGAAAAAAAAAAAAAAAATTTCATTGAAAAAAAAAATAAAATTTCATTGAAAAAAAAATAAAATTTTAATAAAAAAATACTTATATTATTATAAAATAAAATTTCATTGAAAAAAAAAAGATATTATTATAAAATAAAATTTCATATTATTATAAAATAAAATTTCATTGAAAAAAAAAAAGATATTATTATAAAATAAAATTTCATATTATTATAAAATAAAATTTCATTGAAAAAAAAAAAGATATTATTATAAAATAAAATTTCATTTTATTATAAAATAAAATTTAATTGAAAAAAAAAAAGATATTATTATAAAATAAAATTTCATTGAAAAAATAAAATTTCATTAAAAAAAAAAAAGATATTATTTCATTGAAAAAAAAAGATATTATTATAAAATAAAATTTCATTGAAAAAAAAAAGTTATAAAATAAAATTTAATTGAAAAAAAAAAAAGATATTATTATAAAATAAAATTTCATTGAAAAAATAAAATTTCATTGAAAAAAAAAAGATATTATTATAAAATAAAATTTCATATTATTATAAAATAAAATTTCATTGAAAAAAAAAAAGATATTATTATAAAATAAAATTTCATATTATTATAAAATAAAATTTCATTGAAAAAAAAAAAGATATTATTATAAAATAAAATTTCATTTTATTATAAAATAAAATTTAATTGAAAAAAAAAAAGATATTATTATAAAATAAAATTTCATTGAAAAAATAAAATTTCATTAAAAAAAAAAAAGATATTATTTCATTGAAAAAAAAAGATATTATTATAAAATAAAATTTCATTGAAAAAAAAAAGTTAAGTAATACTATACTGATATTATAATATTATAAATTATAATAATAAATTATAATAATTAATATTTACTATACCAATATTAAAAATATTATTATACCTTTATATTTTCAATAAATAAAATTATATTATAAATTATCTAACTAATATTTATTACTTTATTAAAATAATTATATATATATATAATTATATAAAATGTTTTATAATTTTAAAAATATAAAACGATAAAATTTTTACTATAATCATAATAATTAATATAAAATATTAAAAAATGCACTATCTTTAGCTATATTTAAAACACTTTCTTATCTATATTTAAAAGTAAATATTATCATTATCTAGATTAAAGTATACCTAGTCTTATGTTCTGAAAAAAAGGAAAAAAAAAAAATATAATGCTTTATTATTTTATTTATATATTTAATTTTTTTTCTAAATTCCCCACTTTATATAAATAATTATAATATAAATAAATTCTCAAAGTAACTTTTCATAAATAATTAGCATTACCTAAATTTTTCTTTTTAATATATGTATTAATTTATTTAATATATGTCTTATTTAATTTTTTTTTTCTTTTATTTTTAAATATTTCTTTTTCTTTTATAAAATTGAACAATTAAATTTTTGTTTTTTTTTTATTGAAATTTAATTAAAAACTTAAAATAGATTATATTAAATAAAAATTTCTCCATTTATTAATTAAATAAACTATTTATAGAATTTAATCAATAATATAAATTAAATCAATTATTTATTGGAACTTTATTCATCTATTATGATATAATGATAATTAACACCAATAAAAAAAAAAAAATAAAAAAAAAAAAATAATAGAATGAAAAATACTAAAAATTCAACTAACAACAGTTTCAATAAATTTAACTTCCTGAAAAAATATATATATATATTATTAAATAGAAATAAAATATTGAAATGACAATTTTATTGCAACAATAATTGAAAGAATATATAATACTTCATTAACTGATTAATTATAGAATATAATCTTTATTTATCATATAATATGTATATATATATATATTTTCTTTTTTTTTCACCATTTCTTTATTATTTTTATTATCGAATATTATTTGAATATGATTGTCCCCCATTTATTTATTTAATTTATATATATATAAAAGTTTAAACAAGAATAGGTTGAAGAATATTATTTATTTAAGTTTTTAATATTTAATATTTATTAATTAATAAAACTAAAGATTTTCATCTTTAAAGTAATTATTGAATATTGATTTATTGTTATTGTGTATTAGTAAATTAAAAATGTGTATTAGTAGATTTGTTACATAGATTTAAGAGTTCATATGATTTTTACTATTTTAATACGCCACATTATTCTTAGTTAATGTTTAATTATCAATAAATTTATGTGTATAAGTAAAAACATAAATTATTTAAATTTTAATAATAAATAAGGTTAATTATAAAATAAATTACTAATACATTTGATAATATAATAATATTTGTGTAAATAATAATACTGAACTTTATTAGTGGAAAGGAGATAATATATTATTTTAATATATAGATGCCTTGAAATATGCTTATTCATATTAAAGATATTTAAATTTTAATTTTTATATTATTTTATTATTTTTAAATTAAAATTTTACCGTATCATGTTACTTGTTAATATTAATTAATATTTCCCATTATGATATTATTAATTTTTATTAATTTTTATATATCGTATAAATTTGTTTACTGATTGGTGAAAAATTAAAAAAATTAATTAAATCATATATATTTATAGTTATTTTAATTTAATACTTATGATTATGATTTTATTTATTATAATTTAAATTACATATATATTAAAATATAATATTTTAAATATTAAAATTTAATTTTTTTTTATTTTATTTTATTGTGTAACATTTAACAATTATATTAGTAAAATAAATAATTAATCCTTTAACCATTATTTTTATTATTGTTTTTATTAGTTACTGTAATTATACTTAAAAGTTATTGTATTATTGATATAAATTGATTTAAATTATATCAATAATACAATAACTTTTAACTTTATTAATATTATAATATATTATGTAATTATGTTATTTGTAAAATTAAAAAGACTATAAAAAGAGAAAAAAATTTCAAAATTTTTAAAAAACCAAAATTAAGTAAATAATTACTTAATAAAATAAAAGTAATATAAAATAAAAAAAAAAAATTAATTTAAATTAAGTTTATTTAATATCAACTATGAGTGAAAAAGGCGAATTAGATAATAGTGGATTTAACAAACTTAACTGGTTCACCAGAATCGGTTATGGTTTAGGTGATTGTGCACAAAATTTAATTTACCAAGTTGTTGCAGGTTACTGTGCTTTCTTCTATTCTGATGTATATATTGTTGGTAATAATACGAAGGAATCTTCATCTATTGCTGGTACAATTATGACAACAGCTCGTATTATTGATGTTATTTGGGATCCATTTGTTGGTGCCTTTGTTGATAAGCACAATCCACGTTTAGGTAAATACAGAACTTATTTACTTTTCTGTGGTCTTCCATTAACTATTGGTTGTATTCTTGTTTTCTGTCCATTCGATTTCCTTAGAGGTAGTATTATCTACGCAGCTGTTACTTATGTTCTTCTTCAAATGTTATACACTTGTGTCAATGTTCCATACGGTGCTTTAAATGCTTCATTAACAAGAGATACTCATGAAATTACTATGCTTACCTCCATTCGTATGGTTTGTGCTAATATTGGTGGTTTCTTCGTCTGGACACTTATTCCAATTTTCCTTGGTTTAGCCGCCGGAAAAGCCATTCCATGGGGATTTGTATTCTTCCAATTTGTTGGTAGTATTCCAGGTATTCTCTTCATGCCATTTGTTCCAGCTGTTAAGAAGGTTGTTGGTAAGAAGAACATGTTCTATCTCTTCGGTACTATTGCCATTATTGGTAACATCATGATCTATATTGTTAGTAAGAGTGGTGTTAATTCTGGTGATAACACTTGGATGCGTATTGCTAACTTTGTTAAGTCTACCGGTTTCACCATTATTACTGGTTACATGTGGGCTATTGTTCCAGAAGTTATTTCCTATGCTGAATACACTACTGGTCGTCGTATTGCAGGTATTGTTAATGCCCTTACTGGTATGTTCTACAAGTTAGGTAATGCTCTTGGTGGTATTATTCCACTTTATGGTCTTCGTATTCTTGGTTATATTGCGGGTGAAGAAGAACCAAGTTCTCTTACCAAGGAACCAAAAGCCTGGTTTACTGTCATGTCCATTTATAATATTGTTGGTTTAGTCCTTCTTCTTATTTGTTTCTTCGCTTCTAAGGAACGTATTGCTATGGAAGAGAAAGAAACTAAAAACGTCAAGGTTACAGATTTATTTACAGAATTTGTTCGTAACGGACCATTACGTATTATTGCTTTATACTTTGTTACTGCTTTCACTTGTATGACTACTCAAAACACTATTAACAGTTACCTCTTTGGTATGAGCAACCAAAAAGCAGGTACTCAAGAAGGTATTCGTTGGTTAGCTTCTTTAATTCCAGCTATTTTCAATGTTCTTATGATTGTCATTATCTTCTTCTACAGTTTAACTGATGAAAAGATTGATGAAATCAACAGAGAAATTGAAAGACGTCAAAAGACCTCCAACGCTGAAGAAGCTTAAGTACTCATTAGTTGAAATCAACAAAGAAATTGAAAGACGTCACAAGGCCTCCAACGTCGAAGAAGCTTAAGTACTCATTAGTTGATATTGAAATTATATATAAACGAATTAATAATAAAAATAATACAAATTATATAAAATAATATTTTTATTATTTTTGTTTATATAAAAAATATATATTAAAAAAAAATAATACAATAAGATATATAAATAATATTATAATTTAATATAGAAAAAAAAATATAAATAAATTTGTAATTTTAATATATAATAAGAAATATAAATAATATTCATTTTGATATTATTAATTTTTTAACTTTTTAAAATAATCAATTTTAATAATAAATAAAATTTGATATATAAAAAAATAAATTTTATGAAAGTCTGAATTTAAAGCTTTTTTTTTTTTTTTTGAAGACTTTTTATGAAGTAATATAGAATAGTACATATAAAAAATGGTTAATGTATTATAGAATTTATTCATAAGTTATATATAAACTAGATTATTAAAAAGTATTAATTTTTAATAATTTATTCATAAGTTATATATAAACTAGATTATTAAAAAGTATTAATTTTTAATAATCTAGTTTATATATAACTTATGAATAAAAGCTTTTTTTTTTTTTTTTTTTTTTTTTTTTTTTTAATACTTTTTATGAAGTAATATAGATATAGTACATATAAAAAATGGTTAATGTATTATAGAATTTATTCATAATTTATATATAAACTAGATTATTAAAATTAAAACTTTAAATATAATAATAATTAATATTTATATAAGTATTAATATCTACATAAGAATTTAAGGCGTATCCTTTTAAAACAAAGAAATTAAAATTAATAATTTATTCATAATTTATATATAAACTAGATTATTAAAAATTAATACTTTAAATATAATAATAATTAATATTTATATAAATATTAATATCTACATAAGAATTTAAGGCGTATCCTTTTAAAACAAAGAAATTAAAATTAATAATAATAAGATTTTTGAAATAAAAAAAGTTGTTTAAAATTAATAATAATAATAATATCTATGAAATAAAAAAAAATTGTTTAAAGTTAAAACTAAAGATACTTCCAATAAATATATTGATAATATAAACTAATAAATATATTGATAATATAAACTAAATAAATTAAGCCTTTATTAAAAAAAAAAAATAATTATTTATTAACATGGCTAAGGATTCTAAATGGTTTAAAGAGACATTTCCCAAAAATTAAATGTTGTTGCTGCTGTTCTGCTAAAACATCAATAATTTCTTGTACCTTATTACTTTTAATAAAAAAAATAGAAAAATAAATAAACATAATACATATATATTTTATATATTTATATTAATATTTTATATTAATATTTAATATTTATATTTATATATATTTATTTATTTGTATTATAAAAAAAAAAAAAAAAAAAAAAAAAAAAGTTTTATATTCTCTAAGTATACTACTGTTTAGTACTACAATTTCCATATATAATAAAGTAATGAATAAAATTGATGTAAGTACTGGTATGGTAATAAATAATAATAATGATAATAATAATTATAATTTTTAAGAGTCAAGAATTTATGTTTTATAATTATGTCAACTTTATTAATATATTTTATGATAAAGAGTTACTTCGTGAGTTACTAGAGTAACTAATAACTAATAACTAATGTTTTACAACTTTTACGTTGTGGCTTATATATTAAATTTATCACATTATGTTTCAATACATTTTAAATATATTAAACTCCTATTTCTCCTATTTTACATATTCTAATATTCCCCCTTAAACCTGATTATTCTTGTAATGAAAAATTTGGTTTACTGGTGAATATGTGTATATAAACTATCCTATTCTTTAATATTAATTTGATCTTAATTAACGACTAATTAGTTCTATTCTAAACTAACATTTAATTTTACATGAATAAAATATTTTTATTTTATATTAATTTCTAACTCAATATGAATTTTTTATTAAAATAATTCTAAATAAATATGTAATCTAATAAATTCCCCCTAAACTAAGTACTTAATATTATTATTACACCATTGATATTGGATGTATCTATGACATATTTTTATTTTATATTAATTTCTAACTCAATATGAATTTTTTATTAAAATAATTCTAAATAAATATGTAATCTAATAAATTCCCCCTAAACTAAGTACTTAATATTATTATTACACCATTGATATTGGATGTATCTATGACATATTTTTATTTTATATTAATTTCTAACTCAATATGAATTTTTTATTAAAATAATTCTAAATAAATATGTAATCTAATAAATTCCCCCTAAACTAAGTACTTAATATTATTATTACACCATTGATATTGGATGTATCTATGACATATTTTTATTTTATATTAATTTCTAACTCAATATGAATTTTTTATTAAAATAATTCTAAATAAATATGTAATCTAATAAATTCCCCCTAAACTAAGTACTTAATATTATTATTACACCATTGATATTGGATGTATCTATGACATATTTTTATTTTATATTAATTTCTAACTCAATATGAATTTTTTATTAAAATAATTCTAAATAAATATGTAATCTAATAAATTCCCCCTAAACTAAGTACTTAATATTATTATTACACCATTGATATTGGATGTATCTATGACATATTTTTATTTTATATTAATTTCTAACTCAATATGAATTTTTTATTAAAATAATTCTAAATAAATATGTAATCTAATAAATTCCCCCTAAACTAAGTACTTAATATTATTATTACACCATTGATATTGGATGTATCTATGACATATTTTTATTTTATATTAATTTCTAACTCAATATGAATTTTTTATTAAAATAATTCTAAATAAATATGTAATCTAATAAATTCCCCCTAAACTAAGTACTTAATATTATTATTACACCATTGATATGATATTGGATGTATCTATGACATATTTTTATTTTATATTAATTTCTAACTCAATATGAATTTTTTATTAAAATAATTCTAAATAAATATGTAATCTAATAAATTTCCCCTAAACTAAGTACTTAATATTATTATTACACCATTGATATTGGATGTATCTATGACATCTCTTATATTATTGTACGGTTTATATATACCATTTTGTATGACGGAAACCTTTCTCTTGAAGGGTGATATTATACCATCTATATTTGTGTGAATACCTCATATATTGTGTTTTTACATCACTTTTAATTATAATCGCTTTATAGATTAGCGTTAACTTTTATATATATTCGCTTTGTAGTTTAAGCGATAACTATTTAAATAAAGTTAATTTTTTTTTTTTTTTTTTTTTTTTTTTATTCAAATTAGTTAGCTTTCATTAATATTTTACATTCACTATTCCCCCTAAAATCCGAATTTCTAAAATAATTTTATATATTTGGATTTTTTTTTTATTCAAATTAGTTAGCTTTCATTAATATTTTACATTCACTATTCCCCCTAAAATCCGAATTTCTAAAATAATTTTATATATTTGGATTTTCTCACTATTAAAATATTAATGATGTAAGTTTAATTATAACTTTATGAATATTTTGCAATCAATAAGTATTGCTTGTAGATTGATAAACCTCATTTGTTTGTATATAACTCATGGTTATATTTATTATATTATACCTTTCATTATTAAAGTTTTTATAAAATTAGCATTAAATTAGTTATTATCTAAACCCATTTCACGCTAGGTTTAATAATACTATTATTGTTATTATTGAATATATCCATTTCACGCTAGGTATTCAATTTAAATAAATTATATTTAATTATTTAGAAGAATATGCTTATTTCACGCTAAGCATTTCTTCATTAATTTGACATCCTCCTTCGAATATTTGCTTTGTAGTTGAGCAAAAAACCCCTTTTTTTTTTTTTTTTTTTTTTTTTTATTTTAAATATGTTTTATATTCTGCTAGGTAGCTCAATTTTCAAAATAGTAAATAGCTCTATTTGGTTTTCATGAGTGGAGTCCATGAGACTCTTAATCTTTTAAGACTCAAGAATTTATGTTTTATAATTATGTCAACTTTATTAATATATTTTATGATAAAGAGTTACTTCGTGAGTTACTAGAGTAACTAATAACTAAAACTAATGTTTAATTCTATTACAAATTACATGCTTTTATACTTTTACGTTGTGGCTTTTATATTAAATTTATCACATTATGTACATTTTAAATATATTAAACTCCTATTTCTCCTATTTCACATATTCTAACAATAATAATAATAATAAATAATGTCAGAAGAAACTATTAAAATAGTATATTAATTGTTTATGTTATAAATTAAATATTTAACCAATAGTTTTATATAAATAAATATTAATATAATGAGTTAAAGTGTATAAATAATTGTATTATTATAATCAACAATTCACTTTCTTGAACATTTTTTTCTTTTCAATAAAAAATATAATAAAACATATAATAAAAACATACTAATATATCTCTTTAATATTTCGTGTGTCTTTTTGGATTTAAAAAATAATAATATTAATAATAATAATAAATAATAATAATAATAAATAATAATAATAAATAATAAATAATAATAATAAATAATAATAATAAATAATAATAATAATAATAATAAATAATAATAATAATAATAATAATAATAATAATAATAATAATAATAAATAATAATAATAAATAATAATAATAAATAATAAATAATAATAAATAATAATAATAATAAATATTATTTTTTAGGTTTCGACATATCAAAGTTTTTTTTTTTTTTTTTTTTTTAAATGTGATTTACATTTTATTTTTTTAACTTTGTTTTTATTATATTTTTTTTTTATTTGTTTTTATTACATTTTTTTTTAATTAGATTTACATTTAATTTTTTAATTTTTTTTTTTTTTTTTATAATTTATTTTATCTACCTATGATAGTAATAATAAATATTCTTTAAATTGCTTTAATTCTTATTCATATTTTTATTTTTATTTTTATTTTTATTTTTTATTTGTTTTTATTACATTTTTTTTTAATTAGATTTACATTTAATTTTTTAATTTTTTTTTTTTTTTTTATAATTTATTCTATCTACCTATGATAGTAATAATAAATATTCTTCTTTAAATTGCTTTAATTCTTATTCATATTTTTATTTTTATTTTTATTTTTATTTTTTATTTGTTTTTATTACATTTTTTTTTAATTAGATTTACATTTAATTTTTTAATTTTTTTTTTTTTTTTTTATAATTTATTCTATCTACCTATGATAGTAATAATAAATATTCTTCTTTAAATTGCTTTAATTCTTATTCATATTTTTATTTTTATTTTTATTTTTATTTTTATTTTTTATTGACTAATTAATAAAAGCTGTGAAAAAAAAAAAAAAATTAATACATAAAATTGTTTCATAATTTTCAAAAGTAATTTTTTTTTTTTTTTTTTTTTTTTTTTTTGATATTTTATAACTTTCGAAGTTTTTTTTTTTTTTTTTTTTTTTTCTTAATTTTGAAATATTTTATTCACTACTTATTTCAAGATTCAATTCTTGTAAATTTCATTCTAATTAGTTTTATGTATAAACATGATACATTTATTATTAATAATAATTTTAGATTATCATCATTTCATTTTATGTTTATTGATATGAAATAGAAATAAAAACTCTAATTAATAATAAATTTTTGTTAATTAAGAAATGGTGTAAAAGCATAAATTTATGTATTAATCTAATTTTTATTGTATTTATATTAGAAATTAATTTATTATTATTTTTTATTATTTAATTTTAACATTAATGAAAGTAAATTTAAATATTTATTACTTTAATATAGGAAAACTTTATTATAATAAATAATTATTATATAAAAGAGTTTTTAGTTCTCTGTCCAAGAATAAGAAATAGTAGATTAGTGTAATTCTTGAGATCAAAATATAAAAATAAATATTAATTTTAAGAATAAATGTTAGTTTATATTTTTAATAATGATAAGCAAATGTAATTCTTTTTAAATAAATAAAATTTAAATAAAATTATTTTTATAAAACATATAAATTATATCCCCCAAATAAAGAATAAACCTTAAAAGAGCCGAACCTGAACTCATATTTTATTTATTAATTAAAGTTTTTTTTTTTTTTTTTAATGACTCGTTTAATCTGTTCCAAAATAAATTAAAAATATAAATATATATTTAATCAATTTCTTTAATTTTTTCACCAATCAGCAAGTAAATGTATACGATACGATATATAAAAATTAATAATATCAAAATGGGAAAATATTATTTTATTATTTAATAGTAATATGATATGGTAGATTTTAATTTATATATTAATTAATTATTTAAGTAATATGATATGGATATGGTAGATTTTAATTTATATATTATTTTATTATTTAATTTAATATTTATGGTTAATATTCCAATTATTAATTAATTTGAGTTATATTTATTGTTAAAATATTTTAAATATTAAAATTACATAATAGTTGTTTTTCTTTTCTTTTTTTTTATTTAACAATTAACTATTATATATATATATAATAAATAATTAAACCCTTATTCATTATTTTTATGGTTTTTATTATTTATTGTAATTATACTCTATTCTAATCATTATTTTTATGGTTTTTATTATTTATTGTAATTATACTCTATTATAGAGTGATTAATTTCTTTGTCTTCAATTAGTATGGTTAATTTCTTGGTTTTCAATTACTTATTTATTATATTGTAGTTTTGATTTATTATTGTTATATACTGTAGTGTGATAAATAACTTAATTATTTTTTAATGAAAGAGTAATGAGTATAATAAAATCATAAAAATAAAATAAATTGTTTTACCCATAAATACTTTTAACCCTTCTATTAAAAGTTATACAAGAATAACTAAAATAAATTATTAAAATGTGCCAAAAAGTATTCGAAATATTCATGAATATGATAATTCCAATATTTAAAAGTTCAAACTATATTACTGATACCATTTTAATTATTATTGATACCATTTTAATTATTATTAATACTATCTAGTTAATATTTATGATTATTATTGATACCATTTTAATTATTGTTGATACCATTTTAATTATTATTAATACTATCTAGTTAATATTTATGATTAATACTATCTAGTTAATAGTTAATATTAATAACAATAATAATTATTTTTATTATTATTAAAATAATATAATTAATAATGTATTATATTCATAAATCTTTTAGACTTTATTATTAATAATTATTATTCTTATTCTTATTATTAATATTCTTATTATTTATACAAATTTAAACATAAACTTTATTTATTAATTAAAAAATTTGTGTTAAGTTCGTATATTAAATTAATATTGTCAATGAATAATTGGTAAACAATATAAATTAAAAATAAATAATTATGGTGTATTTATAAACTTTTAACCCTTCTATTAAAAGTTATACAATAATAACTAAAATAAATTATTAAAATGTGCCAAATACAATAATAACTAAAATAAATTATTAAAATGTGCCAAAAAGTATTCGAAATATTCATGAATATGATAATTCCAATATTTAAAAGTTCAAACTTTATTATTGATACCATTTTAATTATTATTAATACTATTTAGTTAATATTTATGATTTATACTATCTAGTTAATAGTTAATAACAATAATAATTATTTTTATTATTATTAAAATATTTTAATTAATAATGTATTATACGAATTTAAACATAAACTTTATTTATTAATTAAAAAATTTGTGTTAAGTTCGTATATTAAATTAATATTGTTAATGAATAATTGGTAAACAATATAAATTAAAAATAAATAATTATGGTGTATTTATAAATTTTATTAAAATATTTAATAGATACAATATGATAATCTATTCATAATCATAATCTATTCATAATCGAACTCCTAATAAAATCAAGTTAATATTTTATATAATATATATATAACAAGAGTATAAAAAGAGTAAAAAATATCATAAATATTTTCAAAACCAAAAAATTATTAATTATTGAATAATTAATATAAATTTAAATTTAGGTTCAATAATTCGATATTAAAAAAAAAAAAAAGAAAGTTAAAAAAAAAAAAAAATTAAAGTTTATAAAAATCTATATTTCAATCAATCATTCAATTTTAAAAAAGCTCAAATTTTAATAAAAAAAAAATTAATTTAAATTAAGTTTATTTAATATCAACTATGAGTGAAAAAGGCGAATTAGATAATAGTGGATTTAACAAACTTAACTGGTTCACCAGAATCGGTTATGGTTTAGGTGATTGTGCACAAAATTTAATTTATCAAGTTGTTGCAGGTTACTGTGCTTTCTTCTATTCTGATGTATATATTGTTGGTAATAATACGAAGGAATCTTCATCTATTGCTGGTACAATTATGACAACAGCTCGTATTATTGATGTCATTTGGGATCCATTTGTTGGTGCCTTTGTTGATAAGCACAATCCACGTTTAGGTAAATACAGAACTTATTTACTTTTCTGTGGTCTTCCATTAACTATTGGTTGTATTCTTGTTTTCTGTCCATTCGATTTCCTTAGAGGTAGTATTATCTACGCAGGCTGTTACTTATGTTCTTCTTCAAATGTTATACACTTGTGTCAATGTTCCATACGGTGCTTTGAATGCTTCATTAACAAGAGATACTCATGAAATTACCATGCTTACCTCCATTCGTATGGTTTGTGCTAACATTGGTGGTTTCTTCGTCTGGACACTTATTCCAATTTTCCTTGGTTTAGCCGCCGGAAAAGCCATTCCATGGGGATTCGTATTCTTCCAATTTGTTGGTAGTATTCCAGGTATTCTCTTCATGCCATTTGTTCCAGCTGTTAAGAAGGTTGTTGGTAAGAAGAACATGTTCTATCTCTTCGGTACTATTGCCATTATTGGTAACATCATGATCTATATTGTTAGTAAGAGTGGTGTTAATTCTGGTGATAACACTTGGATGCGTATTGCTAACTTTGTTAAGTCTACCGGTTTCACCATTATTACTGGTTACATGTGGGCTATTGTTCCAGAAGTTATTTCCTATGCTGAATACACTACTGGTCGTCGTATTGCAGGTATTGTTAATGCCCTTACTGGTATGTTCTACAAGTTAGGTAATGCTCTTGGTGGTATTATTCCACTTTATGGTCTTCGTATTCTTGGTTATATTGCGGGTGAAGAAGAACCAAGTTCTCTTACCAAGGAACCAAAAGCCTGGTTTACTGTCATGTCCATTTATAATATTGTTGGTTTAGTCCTTCTTCTTATTTGTTTCTTCGCTTCTAAGGAACGTATTGCTATGGAAGAGAAAGAAACTAAAAACGTCAAGGTTACAGATTTATTTACAGAATTTGTTCGTAACGGACCATTACGTATTATTGCTTTATACTTCGTTACTGCTTTCACTTGTATGACTACTCAAAACACTATTAACAGTTACCTCTTTGGTATGAGCAACCAAAAATCAGGTACTCAAGAAGGTATTCGTTGGTTAGCTTCTTTAATTCCAGCTATTTTCAATGTTCTTATGATTGTCATTATCTTCTTCTACAGTTTAACTGATGAAAAGATTGATGAAATCAACAGAGAAATTGAAAGACGTCAAAAGACCTCCAACGCTGAAGAAGCCTAAGTACTCATTAGTTGATATTGAAATTATATATAAACGAATTAATAATAAAAATAATACAAATAATATAAAATAATATTTTTATTTATTTTTGTTTATATAAAAAGTATATATTAAAAAAAAATAATACAATAAGAAATATAAATAATATTATAATTTAATATAGAAAAAAAAAAATATAAATAAATTTGTTAATTTAAATATATAATAAGAAATATAAATAATATTCATTTTGATATTATTAATTTTTTAACTTTTTTAAAATAATCATTTTTAATAATAAATAAAATTTAATATATTAAAAAATAAATTTTATGAAAGTCTGAATTTAAAGTTTTTTTTTTTTTTTTTTTTTTTTTTTTTTTTTTTTTTTTTAAAGCATTTTTTTTTTACTGAAATAGTACTATATTTATTGAAATGTATATATTAGGAATTAAATATGGTACAATGTGATATACAGATTACGAACCATTTATATATTAGGTTTTATTTAAAAATAAGGAAACTTTTGAATTTTTAAAAATGTTTATTTATGCATCCTGTCTTATATTATTAGGTGCCTTTTTTTTTTTTTTTTCTTTTTTTTTTTTCTTTTTTTTTTTTTTTTTCTTAACTACTAATGAAGGAAATCACTTGTGACAATCATTGCAAAATTATATTATTTGTTTTTTAAATTAAAAATGATATAGAAAAAATAGATTCATTCTAATTTTCAATATATTGTTAGATATTATCTGTGAATGACATTATATTAAGATAAATTATCTGATATAAAATATAAATAAAAACCTTAACTAATATAAAAATCATTTATATGTAAAAACATAAATTTATTAAAATTTATGTTAAAAAGAAATCAATCATCAATTAATAATTGTGGCTGATATTAAGATCAAAGGTTAAATATAAAATCACACTACAACATAAAACTATGAAAATATTAATTAATATTTATTTTTACTATTGATATTATATTTTATTATAATCTTTATATTTATTAAAATAAAAAGCTACTATATAAAATAAATATAAAGATTATAATAAAATATAATATCAATAGTAAAAATAAATATTTATTTTATTATTATTTGTATGAAATACTTAATAACATTTTTAATTAGTCTTAGAAAATTAATATTTCCTATTTTTAAATCTAAATAACTTTATAATAAGCAATGATTATATAAAGAGAATAGTTTTTATAAAAAAAAAAAAAAGGGATAGTTTTTAGTAAAAAAAAAAGAATTATGAACCAGAAGTAATAAAAAAATAACTAGCAAGAGTTATTAACAAAATAAATTAATAAAATAAAGAACTATCATTCTAATTAATAAGATAAATTATCGAATATTATACTAATTAAAGTTATTATTTTAATTTAAAGTAAATTTAATTATTATATTTTAAATATTTTTTATTTAATATAAAAACCTCCCCCGGTATATTAATATATGAATTTGTGCTGTTTGGATAAATTTTATTATTATTTTACATTAATGCTAATGTAACATTTTTTACAAATAATAAGATGATATAAAACGCAAATAAAAACTTTAATTATTAATAAAATAAATTTATTAATAAACACGTGAAAACAAATTTAAAATTATGAAAGTAACATGATAAAAATTAAACGTGATTTAAAATAACGTGATTAAAATAAATCTATGTCGAAACATAAATTTTTTTTAATTCATTAATTTATGTGAACATAAATTTATTGTTATTCATTTTTATGTAAATAGGTAAATAGGTAAATAATTTATAATTTATTTTCTCTAAAGATTTTTATTTATTATTTTAATATTTTAATGAATTTATTATATTTTTAATATTTATAGTTTACAAAAATATTTTATATTTTTAATATTTATAGTTTACAAAAATATTTTATACTTTTTTCATATACTTTTTTATACTAAATATTATAAATACCTAATTAATTAAAATCATAAGAATACTTTATATATTAGTTTAAAATAAATTATATGTATAAAAATAAGTATTTTTCAAATTGTAATTATTAATTGTTCGCTTTTTAGCCAAATTTATTTACTAAATATTATATTAAATAAAAATAGATTAATAAATAATTAATAAAATTCCTCTCTAAAAGGGAAACAGAACTGTGAGTTTATCAAAGATGAGTTAAAAATAAATTACTCTCTAAAAGGGAAACAGAACCGTGAGTTTATCAAAGATGAATTAAAAATAAATTAAATTCTAAAATTATTGTTTAATGTAATATTTTTTTTATACATAATAAGGTGGGTAAAATAAATTAAATTTCTAAACCGAGTTTAATTAAGACTTAATATATAATTAATATGTTACACAAAATCAGTATAAATTAAAAATTATTAAAAGTGTTGTCAACTATTTATTTAACAAAAAAAGAAAATGAAAATAACAAAAAGTTGTTTATTATATGTATTTTTATTTTAAAAAAAAAAAAAGAAAATAAAATAACAAAAAGTTGTTTATTATATGTATTTTTATTTAAAAAAAAAAAGCTAATATCATGTTTAAAAAAAAAAGTTGTTTAGTATAGAAATAAAAGTTGTTTAATATAGAAACGAAAATTATTTAAAAAAAAAAAAAAAGAATCAATTACATATTGAAATAATTTTTAATATATAAAAATGTAACATATTAAAATTATTAATATAGATATAATAATATAATTTCATATATAATATTAAAAAAAAAAAAAAAAAACAATATATGTACTAATTAATTTTAATATATAGAATATATTTTTATTATAAGTCATTTATATTATCGTACTCACAATATAAAATTAAATCGATATTATTTATATTACAAAAATGTAATACAATTATTTTTAATATTTTTCAAATTTCGACAATGTATTTGGGTAACATTATTATTTTAATAATATTACTCAAAAAAAACAAAAAAACAAAAAAATAAAGATGAATAGGTCATATTTTATTAATGAAAACTTTATATTATATAAATATAATTATTTTAATTTATATTTATATTAATAAAATAGAATACTATATTTTTTAATTAAATAAATAAAATAGAATACTATATTTTTTAATTAAATAAATAAAATAGATATATTATATTTTTTAATTAAATAAATAAAATAGATAAATAAATTAAATAGATATATTATATTTTTTAATTAAATAAATAAAATAGATATATTATATTAAATATATTAATAATATTTTGTTATTGTTTCCAAAGTTTTTTAAACAATTATAAAAAATTTATACAATAGAGTTTTAATATTGAATAATGATTTAATATATAAATAAATATATATAATATGTTAAATGATAAATATCTATAATATATTATATTATAAAAATAAATGTATATTATATTTTATTAATAATATATAAAATCAATTGATTTAACATACATTAAATAAAAGGGGGTAAAATTTATTATATTATTGATTTAATATAAATTAATTTATAACTTTATTATAATATATTATGTAATTATGTTATTTGTAAAATTAAAAAGACTATAAAAAGAGAAAAAAATTTCAAAATTTTTAAAAAACCAAAATTAAGTAAATAATTACTTAATAAAATAAAAGTAATATAAAATAAAAAAAAAAATTAATTTAAATTAAGTTTATTTAATATCAACTATGAGTGAAAAAGGCGAATTAGATAATAGTGGATTTAACAAACTTAACTGGTTCACCAGAATCGGTTATGGTTTAGGTGATTGTGCACAAAATTTAATTTATCAAGTTGTTGCAGGTTACTGTGCTTTCTTCTATTCTGATGTATATATTGTTGGTAATAATACGAAGGAATCTTCATCTATTGCTGGTACAATTATGACAACAGCTCGTATTATTGATGTCATTTGGGATCCATTTGTTGGTGCCTTTGTTGATAAGCACAATCCACGTTTAGGTAAATACAGAACTTATTTACTTTTCTGTGGTCTTCCATTAACTATTGGTTGTATTCTTGTTTTCTGTCCATTCGAATTCCTTAGAGGTAGTATTATCTACGCAGCTGTTACTTATGTTCTTCTTCAAATGTTATACACTTGTGTCAATGTTCCATACGGTGCTTTAAATGCTTCATTAACAAGAGATACTCATGAAATTACGATGCTTACCTCCATTCGTATGGTTTGTGCTAATATTGGTGGTTTCTTCGTCTGGACACTTATTCCAATTTTCCTTGGTTTAGCCGCCGGAAAAGCCATTCCATGGGGATTCGTATTCTTCCAATTTGTTGGTAGTATTCCAGGTATTCTCTTCATGCCATTTGTTCCAGCTGTTAAGAAGGTTGTTGGTAAGAAGAACATGTTCTATCTCTTCGGTACTATTGCCATTATTGGTAACATCATGATCTATATTGTTAGTAAGAGTGGTGTTAATTCTGGTGATAACACTTGGATGCGTATTGCTAACTTTGTTAAGTCTACCGGTTTCACCATTATTACTGGTTACATGTGGGCTATTGTTCCAGAAGTTATTTCCTATGCTGAATACACTACTGGTCGTCGTATTGCAGGTATTGTTAATGCCCTTACTGGTATGTTCTACAAGTTAGGTAATGCTCTTGGTGGTATTATTCCACTTTATGGTCTTCGTATTCTTGGTTATATTGCGGGTGAAGAAGAACCAAGTTCTCTTACTAAGGAACCAAAAGCCTGGTTTACTGTCATGTCCATTTATAATATTGTTGGTTTAGTCCTTCTTATTACTTGTTTCTTCGCTTCTAAGGAACGTATTGCTATGGAAGAGAAAGAAACTAAGAACGTCAAGGTTACAGATTTATTTACAGAATTTGTTCGTAACGGACCATTACGTATTATTGCTTTATACTTCGTTACTGCTTTCACTTGTATGACTACTCAAAACACTATTAACAGTTACCTCTTTGGTATGAGCAACCAAAAAGCAGGTACTCAAGAAGGTATTCGTTGGTTAGCTTCTTTAATTCCAGCTATTTTCAATGTTGTTATGATTATCATTATCTTCTTCTACTCTTTAACTGATGAAAAGATTGATGAAATCAACAGAGAAATTGAAAGACGTCACAAGGCCTCCAACGCTGAAGAAGCTTAAGTTATTACTCAGAGGTGATATTAAGTATGTTTTATCAACATAAAAAAGTTAAAATATTAAAACTATAAAAATATGTAAGGTTTTATATTTTAGTAAATATAATTAAAATAATAAAATAAAAAAAATTTTAATTACTTTCATTTTTGAATTAGCATTTCAATAAATGTAATATAGATTAAAAATATTAAAACTATAACAATATGTAAGGTTTTATATTTTAGTAAATATAATTAAAATAATAAAATAAACAAATTTTAATTACTTTCATTTTTGAATTAGCATTTCAATAAATGTAATATAGATTAAAAATTGAAAGTATAATATATATATATATTTTATAAAGAACAAAAAAAAAAAAAAAAAAAAAAAAAAAAAAAATAAAGAATAATGTATTAATAAAATTACAAAATTAGAAAGAAAAAATGATATTGTTTAAAGAAAAAGTAATTATTTAAAAATAATAAAAATAAATAAGTAATAATAAACCAAATATAAAATATATATAAATTTGTAATATATCTTATAGTTGTAATATTTTAAAACTAAAAATAAAAATGATAAATAAAAATAATAAGATAATAAAAAAAAATAAAAATAAAAAAAAAAAAAAATAAAAATAAAAACAAAGACAAAAAAAAATAAAAATGAAATGATTTTTATTTGTGTAATATTGTAAATTTGTGGTTGAATTTATAATAATTTATAGAATGGACAAAAAAAAAATGGAAGACCATAGAAAAAAAAATGTAATAGTTTTTATTTGTTGTTAATATATATTGGAGAATTTTTTTATCATATTTATTAAATTTATTATTATTATTAGAGTACTTGTATACCTAAATATATATCGTTAACATGTAATTTAATTATAAATTATAAAAATTATATATTCTTAGTGAGGAATTGGGAAATGAAGAACTTTCAACAGATTGTATTGTTGAAAAGTTTATTAACACTACCAATTCCATATTAAGTTCTAATGAAATGGTCAATTAATTTATAGAAACGGTTAATAAAGTTGGAGATAAAGTTCATGCTAGAGTTCCTTGTAATCTTATAGGCTCAGCTTTCCACTGCCCTTATTACATCAAGAAGCTTTCTCATGAAAAGCATGTTGCATTTTATAGAATTAAAAATTTTACTTTCGATGATAATCTTGAAAACCTTGATGAATTTTTTAATTTGCTTCGTGAATATAAAAATTTATGTAATATAGTCAGGTCCATTAAGTTTTCTATTAAATCAAAACAATTTCATCAGTCGATAGAATCTGTATGTAATGATTTTCGTAACAAAAATGCTAGGAGTGCTTTGTTTAAAATTAAAGAAGCTATCTCACCCTATGTACTCTAATTCTACTTCGTCAAGCGTTTTAAAGGACAAACAGGGTAAATTTTTTATCTTCTCATTCGGACCAATTGAATCGATTCGCTGAACATTATAGCGAACTAGCTTCTGATGTTACCCAACATAGTCTGGATAATAAATACTGGGAAAATTTATTTGGAATTAATCCTAATAATAATCCTACTTGGGATATTAATGATCCCATCACTATGGAAGAAATTCAAAAACACTGTGCTTGAAATGAAAAATAATAAAGCTCCTGGCCCTGATGGTATTCCGATTGAATTTTTTAAAGCTTTCTTTAGTAAATCTGATTTATCCGAAAATCAAGATGATTCTTCAGATGTTCACTACTCTAAGTGTGCTAAATGTTTACTTTCATTATTTAACAAAATCTGGGATGGTGATTTCCCTAAAGAGTGGAATTCGGCTTCTATAATATCAATTCCAAAAAAAAAAAGGAGACCTTTCAGATTGTAATAATTATCGTGGTATTTCTCTTATTAATGTTGGCTTAAAAATTATTTCAAAGATTGATACCAATAGAATTTGCTAAATATGCCCTTGAACATAAGTTTATTAGACCTGAACAATTTGGATTTAGAAATAAAGAAGAATGCATTAGTTTATATATTTCAATTAGAGAAATATGTCAAAGAAGAAAATTTCAGGGTAATTTTACTTATCTTGCTTTTCTCGATCTGAAAAAAAAAAAAAGCCTACGATTCAGTAGTACCTATCTTTAATATTTTGACTAAATTATATAACTTAGGAATTAGAGATAAATGTCATTTTGTTTTTAAAGAATCTTTATCTTATCCTCTAAAGCTCGTGCCTTTTTTTAATGGTAATCTCTCAGAAGAATTTTCGATTAATCGTGGTGGTGTTAGACAAGGATGCCCTCTATCTCCTATTTTATTCAATTTGTTCATTAATGATATACTGGATAATTGTGATAAGTATGGTGTATATTTAGATTCTCAATATTGTTTGTGGTGGACTTTTTGCGGATGATATTGTTTTAGTTGCTCCATCTAAACAAGCACTTAAGAAAATTTTGAATAAAGTTCATGAATGGGGCTATTAAAAATGAAATGACTTTTGGAATTAATAAGTGTGCTACTCTTGTTGTAAAAACCGATTAACTTTGTTAAACCGATAAATTATGAAGATCCATCTTTTTTTTATTGGTAGTAACAAATTACCTAAAACTGACAACTATACTTATCTTGGGATTCCTTTTGATGAATCCTTAATCATTGAAACCTATACAATCCAAATTAAATAGTAATTTAAATGTCAAATTAAATTCGTACTTTCGGTTTCTTTTTAATAAATCTATTCCTCTCCCATTGAAGAAATATGTTTTAGTTTCGTTTATTCTTAGTCTTGTTTTTATATTATGCTCCTCTCTTTGGTTCAAATAAAAGCAGATGTTCTAAAGCTCAAAAGCTCAAAAAAATTATTAATAGAGGACTTTATTGGAGTTACGGATTTAAATCTCTCAATTCTTCTGTTAGTCTCTATGAATATTACTCGTGAATTGAGAATTCCTCCTCTTTCAGCTATCTGTGCTATATCTCAATTACGCTGCTTTAGAAAATGGAAAAATTTCATCATGTATTATTAATCATCTCACTAATAATATTCCTACTATGTCACATGACTCATGGACTAAAGAATCAAGGACTTTGGATAAGAAATTAAATGGTAAAAGAACAAGTGAAATAAAAAAAAGTTTTATTGGGGAAAGAGATGTCTTCAAACCATCTAAAGCTAAAAAAAAAAGCAATCATTTACAAGGAGAATGATTTTGGAATTTATTTCAGAAATCAAAAACTTAACATTTCAATATCCTAAGTTATCAGTTGGGATTTCTTTTGGATTTCTCGAATTAGGTGTGTGGTTTTAAAATTTGACATTAAGTATTTCCATTAAAAGAAAATTAGTATCAGAAGATTGCCCTAAATGTTGTCCTTGTTGTCCTTGTTGTGGTGTTAGTGTACCTAGCTTTTCTCACTGGATCTTTGCATGTAAAGAATTGGAAAATTACAGAAATAAATTCTTTACCTTTTCTAGATGATCTCTTTTTGAAATTTGCTTTGATCATTGAACAAAAAATTCTTGGATGTTTCTTTTGATTCAGAAAAGGAATTATGATAATAATATTTATTATTTTATATTGAGTGCTCTTCTTGGCGGGCGGGCGTTCAATATATGAAAAAAATTAAACTTAATGATGGGGGAACAAAGACAACAATTAGTTGACAATATTTTTAAACAAAGTTCAACTTACTTAATGGATAAATTCGAACACAACAACGATAATCTGGATTCCAATATAGGTGAAGAAATCTCTTGATACAGTAAATGAAATAGGTGACGAAAATTCATGCAAGAATTCCTAAAAACTTACAAGGTTCGGCTTTCCACTGCCCTGCATATATTGAGAAACTCTCCCATTTTAAACACGAATATTATTCAAAAAATGAAAAAGTTTTAATTTTCAGATGATCTGTCTAATATTTCGGAATATTGTGAACTTGAGGTATTTACACTCATAAATGTAGGATTTGAAAAATCTTACAAAAATTGTCATGAAAAGAATTTCAGATTACGCTTTGTCTAATGGAGTCATCAAGCCAGAAAATTTTGGATTTAGAAATGAAGAAGAATGTATTAGCTTGTACTTAATCAGAGAAATTTGTCAAAGAAGAAAATTTAAGAATCATTTCATTTTACTTACCTCGCTTTTTTTAATCTTAAGAAAGCATACGATTCAGTCCCTATTTACGACATTCTCACAAACCTTATAGTAATATTAGAGTATTCGAGGTAAATGTCTTCAGTTTATTAAAAACCTATATGTAACCTCCAAAGCTCGTGCATGATTTAATGGAAAACTTTCAGAATCATTCCCAATTCACCAGGGTGTTCGTTAAGGATGTCCACTTTCACCTATTTTATTTAATATATTTATCAATGATGTACTTGATAACTGTGAGAAACATAACGTGACTGTTGGTAATGATAGATATTGTTGTGGTGGTTTATATGCTGATGATATTGTCTTAATTGCTCGTAACAAAGATCAAGTGAAAAAAAAAAGCTGTTAAGGAAAGTTTTTGAATGGGGGCATTAAGAATGAAATGTCATTTGGAATTAGTAAATATGCTACCTTGGCTGTTAAACCTATTAATTTTAATGCTTTTAGAAATTATAGAATGTCAAAATTTTTATCTTTGTAATACAATACCAAAAACTAATCAATATACCTATCTAGGAATACCATTTAATGAATCTCTTGAACTAAAGCCAATAATGTCTAAAATGAATACGAAAATTAATTATTTGGTTAACTCATTCCATAATTTTTTAAGTAATAAAAATGCTCCTTTCTATTTTAAAACTCGTATCTTAGTCTTCTTTGTACTTAGCTCTGTCCTTTACTATGCACCCTTATTTGGTTCTAATAAGTCACATAGTAAAAAGGTACAAACAGCATTAAATCGTGGTATGTTTTGGAGTTTTGGGTTCAATAATAAATCCTCAAATACAACTATTTATAATTATATGTCAAAAAAAAATTGAGAATTCCTCCTATATTTAGTTTTTGTGCAAATATTATGATAAGATGTTTTAATAAATGGGGAAAACTCATCATGTATTATTACTTTACTTAATTAAGAATATTCCAACTCTATCACATTACTCATGGACAAAAAAAAAAAAAAAAAAAAAAAAAAAAAAAATCTAAAAGATTAGTCAATAAACATAAATCTAAATCTTTAGGAGATGTTAAGAAACTGTACTGGGAAAATGAATTTTTTTTCTAATAATCCACCAGTGAGATCAATGAAATACAAGAAGTTTAAATTTGGATTTAAAATATAATATATTCATCACATCACTCTGCAATGTCCACCGTTTTCACTTGGTTACGTTTGGATTGGAAGAATCAAATGCGGATTGCAAACTTAATGCCGAAATATTTACTAAAAGTAAAGGAAACGTAAATTTAATAAATCTCCCAACATGGTGTCCATGTTGTAAATGTAACAATACATTGCATATAGTTTTACTCATTGGGTAAATGTCATATCCTAAATTTGACGAATTTTAGACAACAATTCATTAAATTTGTTGACAATATCTCTATTGATTTCTATCTTAGGGCAAGTAAGTGAATTGACTTATCAGTCATCACCGACGACAATGAAGAAGATTTTAAAAATAATATTAACTTTTACGTACTGCAGCTCCTTCTTGGAGGAAATGCAGTATTTGAAAAATTAAAGATCAGCTGAAAAGGAAAGAAGGCGATATATTAATAAGATTTTTCAATCACCTTCGCGAGAGTCTTCTTTCCCGTTTGCTTATTTTGTGGGGCTTGCGGAATTCCTTACTAATGTTTTACCAATTGTGATTGGAGCATTTCACTCTATGATTGATTTGCATACCATTAGACCTACCGTTGTCAGGAGCGTCGACGTCGAAACGATAAGGCAAAGAAGTATTTCTGATATGGATTCGAATGATAGCCTTGATGTTCAAGGAGTAATCATCGATGAATGGGAAGAGCTAGAAGAACTTTCATCTTTTAATACTCATAACGTAGTTTTTTAATATTAATATAAAAAAATTTTTATGTAATACATATTATTTTTTTTTTTATAATATTACCATGTAAAATTTTATAAATTAAATATTAATAAATAAAGTTATTCCTAGTCTAAAAAAAAAAAAAAAAAAAAAAAAAAAAAAAAAAAAAAAAAAAAAAAATTGATGTTCATGGCAAGGAATTGAAAGATAATCTGTGTATCTTTTTATTACTATTTTTTTTTTATCTTAATTCTTTAATTATTTTGTACATAGAGTAAAGGAAGTTTCCATTGTTGGAATAGACACTGGAGGTAAGTATATGTATATAATAATGAATTGAATATAAATATAAATATTATTATATCCATTCATCATTCAGGTACTTCACACTATTGCCATAGCTTTCATTATCTTTTTTTTTTTATTAAAACTAATTTGTAATTTATAATATTTTTAAATAATTAATATACACACTGAACTGATTATCCTTCTAACATCATAAAAAAAAATCTTAACAATAAAGTCAAAATTTATATTTATATATGAAAAAAAAAAAAATCGTAACAATTAAAATAATTAAAAACTACAATTTATGAATATAGAACAACCGATTAGTAAAAGTGAACAGTGAATTAAAAAATATTAGACAATCAAAAAGCGCTTATTAATAAAATAATAATAAACATTCGATTAGAAGAAAAAAAATTAGATATTTTTTTTCGTTTTTTATTTATATATAATAGTAAACAAACAATATTTCTACTAGAATTCAAATATATTTTACACATATAATGTCACAATCTTCACATGCAAACTTTTCTATCTGACCTGTCAGATAGAATCAACTGTACCCAAAGCAGTGCTCAATATTTACTATTATTTGTCCATGAACGAAATTCTTGGTCTGTTAGAAAATTATGGGAATTTTTTTACACCTTTAACTTACCTGATTATATTAGTATTATTATTGAAATTGATAAAAAAAAAAAAAAAAACATCACTCGAGGTATATCACTTATTAATGTTGTATTGAAAGTTATGTCCAAAATAATTACAGATAGAATATCAAATTTTGCACTTTCACATGACAAGATCAGACCTGAACAATTTGTCTTCATAAGTAAAGAGGAATATATCAATCTTTTCATTTCTATCAGAAAAATTTGCCAAAGAAGAAAATTTCAAGGTAAATTCACATATGTATCGTTTTTTTGGATCCTCAAAAAGCCTATGACTCTGTCTCCAACTTATAATATACTACAAACAAAACTGTACAAACTTGATATTTGAGGCAAATATTTTAATTTTCTTAGTAACCTATACATGACTTCAAAATTCTGTGCTTCATTATTAGGATTACTTTCAAATGAATTCCCTATCAATCGTGGTGTCTACCAAGGATGTCCACTCTCACCTATTCTATTCAACTTATTTATAAATGATATTTTTAAATAATTGTGATGGTTTCGGAGTAAGTGTAGGAACTAGAAAATGCTGTGGTGGCCTCTTTGCAGATGACATCGTTTTAATTACTCCATTAGCAGATAAACTTCGTGATCTTCTATTAAAGGTCTATCCTATCACTGGGCGAATATTAATAAAATGTCTTTTGGTATCAAAAAATGTGCAACACTTGTTGTTAAGCTTATCAGTTTTGTTCTTATTAGAGATTACTCTGATCCCGTTTTCTACCTTGGTATGTACGCTATACCTAAGGTGTCTTTGCTATACTTAACTAGGTATGCCATTAAACGATTCCTTATCATTAAAAACCAGTATTGGCTCTTATGCACAATAAAGAAAATAAATTCCTTCATGATTGCTTCCGTATTCTTAAAAATCTTTTCCAATTGTATAAAATGTTTTTTATTACTCTTTAATAAAATTTGGGATGGTGATTTCTCATATGAATGGAACTAAGTTTCTATTGTTTCCATTCCTATGAAAGGTGATTTTTCAGATTGTAATACCTACCATGATATTTTCCTTATTAATGTAGGATTAAAGGTTTTGTCCAAAATCGTTACTACAAGAATTTCTAAATATGCACTCTCTCATGGTGTCATTCGACCAAAACAGTTTGAATTTAGGAATAAAGAAGAATGTATTAGCGTATATATTTCAATTCGGAAAATTTGCCAAAGAAGGAAATTTAAAAATGAGTTTACATATCTTACCTTTCTTGACTTTAAAAAAGCATATGCCTCAGTTCCAATGTTCAACATTCTTACAAAGCTGAAAAATGTCGGTATTCGTGGTAAGTGTTTACATTTCCTAAAGAACCTATATTTAACATCGAAAGCTCGTGCAAATGCAAATCTTAATGGTAAAACTTTCAGGTGAATTTTCAATTCATCGAGGGGTAAGACAGGGTTGCCCTTTATCGCCAATTTTATTTAATATTTTTTTTTTAATGATGTACTTTATAAGTGTGAAGGTCATGGACTGGATATTGAAGGTAAAAAAATGCAGTGGAGGATTATTTGCTGATGATATTGTATTAATTGCCCCTACTAAAAATGATCTTCAATTAATTGCTCTTAATTAAAGTTCATGATTAGGTATTATTAATGATATGACTTTTGCAATCGGCAAATGTGCCACTTTAGTTGTTAAACCCATGTATTTTAATATTCCAAATGACTATATTGATCCAACTTTCTATCTTGGCATTCATCAATCAATTATTAAAACTAATAAATATACTTACCTTGGAATATCTTTTTTAATGAATCTCTTGAGTTAAAACTTATTATTTCTATGATTAACAGTAAAATAAATTATACAGTTAATTCCTTTTATCGTTTCTAAGGTTAACAAAAAATATCCTTTCTATTTTAAAACTCGGATTTTAGTTTCTTTTATTTTTAGCACTGTCCTCTACTATGCACCTTTATTTGGATCTAATAAAGTACATGCAAGAAAAGCTCAAACAATGTTAAATTGAATAATATTTTGGAGCTTTGGATTTAAAAGTAAATCTTCTAACATTATTATTTACAATATGTCAAAGGAACTTAATATTTCTACAACAGCAAGTTTTTGTGCTAATGCGATGATTTGTTTTTTCACCAAACGGGGATCATCTTCATACATTATTAATCGCTTGGTCAGGAATATCCCTACACTTTCACATTATTCTTGGACTAAAAAAAGTATGCAGGCAAAAAAAAAACATAAACATAAAGAGAGCGATCTTCAAAAAAAAAAAATAAAAAAAAAATAAGAAACTTTATTATGGAATATGTTTTTTTTTCACAAGAACACCAGCTATTAGATCAATAAATTACAAAAAATATCAATTTGGATTCAAAAAATATATAAATTATATCTTTCTCTAAGTATTCACAATTCTCATATGGATTTTTTTTTTTGCATTGGACGAATTTTAAATGTGGATTCAAATTCGACGTGAGAACTTATATTAGATGAAATATTGTACGAAATGAATGCTCAACATACTACCCTTGTTGCGAAGAAGTAAATTATTCTTTGCCTTTATTTTTCTTTATAAAATTGAAATAATTTTATAACCTAATTTTATAGAGGTCATCAATAACTAAAGATTTTAATTAATAAAAAAATAAAATAATGATTCCATTTATACCTACTAAATTAAGGTTAATTTATATTGTGTGTAATTTGTTTCTAAAAGGTAAATAAATAAATAAATAATAAATAAATAAATAAATACAAATATAATTAAATAAATAAATACAAATATAATTAAATAAATAAATACAAATATAATTAAAATAAATATATAAGTATAAATAATATATTGTAAGCATTGTGTAAATATAAAATGTTATTTTCGCCTTTCTTGCTTTTTTTATATATATATATATATTATTATTATTATTATTATTATTATTATCATTATTATTATTTTATATTAATTTTATTAATTTCGTTTTCTTTAAATAAATAAATATAAAATAAATATATACACATAAAAATACAAAAATTTATTATATAAAACTAATAGTAAATAATAATAATAATATAATAATATAAAATTATATTTATTTAATAAATATATATTTATTAAATAAATATATAAGTAATATTAATTATTTATAATATTATATTCATTTATTTAAGTTATTATGTTTTTATTCATTTAATTTTACTGAATATATTATATTATACAACCACTCCGTTCAAAATTTATTGTCACCTAATTCTTTAAAATTGATATAATTTTTAAATTTTCAATTAGTTTCCTGAAGTAACAATTTTTGTACTATGTAAAAATTTGATGTTACCAAAACTGTAAAACAAATTAATCCGTTTAAATTACAAATAGTATTAATTATATTAATTAAATCTATTAATAGTAACATTTAAAGTTACTATATGATTTTTAGAATTTTTTTTTTTTTTTTTTTTTTTTTTTATTATTTCAATTAAGAAGAAACTAATTAAAATCTTTTAAACAATTGGAAAAGAAAAAGAAAACAAAAAAACTATTAAAAATAAAGTTTTCAATTGAACTTTATGTGATATAATAAAGTATGACATAATATATATTATACTATATATAATAGAATAAATACATCAAATATAATAAAATATGAATTATTTTACAATGAAATCATTTTAAAATTAAATAAAATAATAATTAAATTTTTAGCGGTTAATTAATAAATTATTTAAAAAAATTTTTTTGATGGGTTGATATTGCCATATTTATAAAAAAAAAAAATAGTAAAAAAAAAATAATAAATTAAAAAAAAAAAAAAAAAAAAAAGGCTTAAAAAGGTCGGTTTTGTCCAAAAAGTAATGTATTATAATATTTATTAAATATAAAATTAATTAATAAATAAATAAATAAACAAATAAATATATATAATATTAAATAAATACTATACAACTAATATTGAATAAATAGTTATCAATGATTTTTATATGTTTCAATTTATTACTTATTTATAATTATTAACGATTTTTTTATTAACATTAAATATTAAAATAGAATATTTGAAAAATATATATATATATATAAAAGAAATAAAATAATATGAAAAAGTAAAAAAAAAAAAAAAAAAAAAAAAAAAATTTTTTTTTGAAATATTAAATTATAAAAGATAAAATAAAATAAGTAATTTTTTTTTTAAATAAATGAAAAATAAAAAAATAACTGAAATGCACCAAATATTTAATAAAATAATAAATATTGTTTTAATAACATCCTTAGTTTCAGGTTCCACAATTAATCCTTGTGATGAACTTAAGTCCGCCTTTGGTGAAAAAGCTGGCTGAATGTTTGTTTTTATCTTATTCATAGGCTCTTTTCGATTGTCTAATATTTTTTTTTTATTCACTGATCACTTTTTACTAAATGGTTATTCTATATTCATAAATTTTTATTGTAGTTTTTAATTATTATAATTGTTATGAAAAAAATTAAATTTTGGAATATGTATTAATCTCTCTATTTCTATCAGAGAAATATGTCAAGGAAAAGAAAAAAAAAATTTCAAGATAACTTCACCTACGTAGCATTTTTGGATCTTAAAATAGCATATGATTCTGTTCCAATCTACAACATTCTAATAAAATTATACAAATTTGATATTAGAAGTAAATGCTTTGACTTTCTCACTAATTTATACATGACATCAAAAGCTCCTGCTTCACTCTTAGGTTTACTTTCAGATAAATTCTCTATTCATCGTGATGTCCATCAAAGTTGGCCACTTTCACCCATTTTATTCAACATATTTATTATAAATGATGTTTTAGCCAATTGCAATGATTTAGGGGTAAGTAACAGGTACAAAAAAGTGTTGCTCTGGACTTTTTAATGATGATATTGTTTTAAATTGTGTCTACAGCAGATAAACTTCGTGTTTTCTTATAAAAGATTTACCAATAGGCTAATATTAATGAAAAATGATTTTTGATAAAAAAAAAAAAAATGAATTCAACTATTATTTATCGGCTACTTGATGTCTCACGCCTCATAACATTTTAAATATTAACATTAACAAGATATTTTTTCATGATCACTCAAAGATTGGTCAGTAAAACAAGTTTATAATGAAATTCATAGAAATATAAAGGATTAATCTGATTTTTTTCTTTTCTATCAAAAAAAAAAAAAAAAAAAAAAATCAAGTTTATATGTTTTTGTTTTCTCATTTATTTTATTATTTTATTATTTTTTTTTCTTTATATTATTATTAAAAATTTGAAGTTTTATTATTATTATTATTATTACTTTTTTTCTACTAAAGTTTATTTTTTAAAACTAAAAAATCATCTTCCATTTCTCTTACATATCAGAATATATAATAAAAAAGAAAAATAAATATATTAACATATCTGCTTTTCTTATACTTTAAGATTATATACTTATATTTATATGTATATATTGTATATCTTTATATATTTTTATATATTTTTATTTATATTTATATTATTTTTATATATATATATTTAATATTTATATTATTTTTATATATATATATTTATTATTTATTTATATAGTTACTATATTTTGTCTTTTATTAATTATCATCTTTTATTCAATTATTCTGGACTTACTTTAAATTAATGTTGACTTATATATATATGTATTTTTTTTTTTTTTTTTTTTTTTTTTTTTAATATTTTAGTTATGAAAAAAAAAAAAACTTGTCAATATAAAAAAATAATAATATATATTTTTCTTATACTTCTTTTATTTGCTTATTCTTCTCTTTTTTTTTTTTTTTTTTTTTAATATTTTTTATATTAAAAACATTCTATGAATAAATCATATATATCACTTTATTTTATATTCCTTTTTGGTTGATTAAACCAACATTTTTTTTATTTATAAACAATTAAATAATGCTTTGAATCGAAAGTGTGTCATTATTAATTCTACTTTTATATAGATATAAGAAAATGTTTTATATATATAATTTGAAAATCTACTGCAATTATCATTTCTATCTTTTTTTTAATATCATTTTTTAATGCAGATTTCTGCATTAGAAATAATTATTATTATTACTATTATTCAATAGAGGTATTATAAACATTATATACTAAGCAATATAACATATTTAATATTTATTATATTATAAATATTATTTTATTAATGAATTTGTATCGTTATATAATTATATACATAGTGTTATATTTCTCATGAAAATACACTGAAAAAACTTAAAAACAAATATATTATAGTCACATTCATTCTAAAGTCGTCAAACGATTTTTTTTTTTTTTTTTTTCTTAATAGACCATATTTTAATTTATGTGTTCCAAGGAACATTAACGATCCGAATACTACTGATTATGATATAATGATAATTAATACTAATAAAAAAAAAAATAAAAAAAATAATAGAATGAAAAATACTAAAAATTCAACTAACAACAGTTTCAATAAATTTAACTTCCTGAAAAAATATATATATATATATTTTATTAAATAGAAATAAAATATTGAAATGACAATTTTATTGCAACAATAATTGAAAGAATATATAATACTTCATTAACTGATTAATTATAGAATATAATCTTTATTTTATCAAAATATGTATATATATATAATATATTTTCTTTTTTTTTCCCATTTTTTTATTATTTTTATCGAATATTATTTGAATATGATTGTCCCCCATTTATTTATTTAATTTATATATATATATCAAAGTTTAATCAAGAATAGGTTGAAGAATATTATTTATTTAAGTTTTTAATATTTAATATTTATTAATTAATATATTATTGGAATAGTTTACAATAATTCCTACTAAAGATTTTCATCTTTAAAGTTAATTATTGATTTTTATATATTGATTTATTGTTATTGTGTATTAGTAAATTAAAAATGTGTATTAGTAGATTTGTTACATAGATTTAAGAGTTCATATGATTTTTACTATTTTAATACGCCACATTATTCTTAGTTAATGTTTAATTATCAATAAATTTATGTGTATAAGTAAAAACATAAATTATTTAAATTTAATAATAAATAAGGTTAATTATAAAATATATTACTAATATACATTTGATAATATAATAATATTTGTGTAAATAATAATACTGAACTTTATTAGTGGAAAGGAGATAATATATTAAGTTAATATATTATCTTAATATATAGATGCTATTAATACTTGAAATAAGCTTAATTCATATTAAAGATATTATTTATTAAATAAAAAAATATATATAGGACAATTATTACATAAAAAGATGCCCATATTTTTACATATTTAATGTATATGAACATGTGATTATTGCCATATATATTTTAAAATAGATATAAAAGAAAATTAATTTTTACAATGTGTAACATTTAATTTTGGATAATATTAAGAAATTAATAGATTTTATCTTTTATCAATGTGTTATCTTCTATATCACTTGAGCCTTGTGGCACTTAATACTTTATGATATTGTCATTATTGAATCATAGCTTCATGGACCATTCAAACTACACAATAGTGATAGCTGTATCATAATATTTTATGAGCCGTTTGAACTTTACCATAAGATTTAATGAAAAAACTTCTTGGTCTATCGTTGCTGAAATTGTGCTGTATTAAATTAATACGGTACATCTTTTTAATAGTATATAGATTTCATATATTTTATTCATATATTTCATTAAATATGTTATACTTTGGGCTAAATATTACATAGTCACATTTACAGTCCCATTTTTTTTTTTATCAAATATTTCTTTAATGAATTATTAAATAAAAGTTAATATATTAATCCTTCTATTTTTATAGTATTTTTTATTTATTAGTTTAATTTTTTTTTTTTATTTGTGACACATGTGTTTAACTTGTTCCAAAATAAAAATAAATTAAAAAAACTATAAATATATATGATTTAAAAGTTATTATATTAATCCTTCTATTTTTATGTATCTATTATTTATTAGTTCAATTTTTTTTTTTTTTTTAGTCACATTTACAGTCCCATTTTTTTTTTTATCAAATATTTCTTTAATGAATTATTAAATAAAAGTTAATATATTAATCCTTCTATTTTTATAGTATTTTTTATTTATTAGTTCAAATTTTTTTTTTTTTTTTTTTATTTGTGACACATGTGTTTAACTTGTTCCAAAATAAAAATAAATTAAAAAAATTAATTAAATCATATATATTTATAGTTTTTTTAATTTAATACTTATGATTATTATTTTATTTATTATAATTTAAATTACATATATATTAAAATATAATATTTTAAATATTAAAATTCTCATTTTTTTATTTTATTTTATTTTTTAACATTTAACAATTATATTAGTAAAATAAATAATTAATTATTTTTATTATTGTTTTTATTAGTTACTGTAATTACACTTAAAAGTTATTGTATTATTGATATAATTTAAATCAATTTATAACTTTATTAATATTATAATATATTATGTAATTATGTTATTTGTAAAATTAAAAAGACTATAAAAAGAGAAAAAAATTTCAAAATTTTTAAAAAAACCAAAATTAAGTAAATAATTACTTAATAAAATAAAAGTAATATAAAATAAAAAAAAAAAAAATTAATTTAAATTAAGTTTATTTAATATCAACTATGAGTGAAAAAGGCGAATTAGATAATAGTGGATTTAACAAACTTAACTGGTTCACCAGAATCGGTTATGGTTTAGGTGATTGTGCACAAAATTTAATTTACCAAGTTGTTGCAGGTTACTGTGCTTTCTTCTATTCTGATGTATATATTGTTGGTAATAATACGAAGGAATCTTCATCTATTGCTGGTACAATTATGACAACAGCTCGTATTATTGATGTTATTTGGGATCCATTTGTTGGTGCCTTTGTTGATAAGCACAATCCACGTTTAGGTAAATACAGAACTTATTTACTTTTCTGTGGTCTTCCATTAACTATTGGTTGTATTCTTGTTTTCTGTCCATTCGATTTCCTTAGAGGTAGTATTATCTACGCAGCTGTTACTTATGTTCTTCTTCAAATGTTATACACTTGTGTCAATGTTCCATACGGTGCTTTAAATGCTTCATTAACAAGAGATACTCATGAAATTACTATGCTTACCTCCATTCGTATGGTTTGTGCTAATATTGGTGGTTTCTTCGTCTGGACACTTATTCCAATTTTCCTTGGTTTAGCCGCCGGAAAAGCCATTCCATGGGGATTCGTATTCTTCCAATTTGTTGGTAGTATTCCAGGTATTCTCTTCATGCCATTTGTTCCAGCTGTTAAGAAAGTTGTTGGTAAGAAGAACATGTTCTATCTCTTCGGTACTATTGCCATTATTGGTAACATCATGATCTATATTGTTAGTAAGAGTGGTGTTAATTCTGGTGATAACACTTGGATGCGTATTGCTAACTTTGTTAAGTCTACCGGTTTCACCATTATTACTGGTTACATGTGGGCTATTGTTCCAGAAGTTATTTCTTATGCTGAATACACTACTGGTCGTCGTATTGCAGGTATTGTTAATGCCCTTACTGGTATGTTCTACAAGTTAGGTAATGCTCTTGGTGGTATTATTCCACTTTATGGTCTTCGTATTCTTGGTTATATTGCGGGTGAAGAAGAACCAAGTTCTCTTACCAAGGAACCAAAAGCCTGGTTTACTGTCATGTCCATTTATAATATTGTTGGTTTAGTCCTTCTTCTTATTTGTTTCTTCGCTTCTAAGGAACGTATTGCTATGGAAGAGAAAGAAACTAAAAACGTCAAGGTTACTGATTTATTTACAGAATTTGTTCGTAACGGACCATTACGTATTATTGCTTTATACTTCGTTACTGCTTTCACTTGTATGACTACTCAAAACACTATTAACAGTTACCTCTTTGGTATGAGCAACCAAAAATCAGGTACTCAAGAAGGTATTCGTTGGTTAGCTTCTTTAATTCCAGCTATTTTCAATGTTCTTATGATTGTCATTATCTTCTTCTACAGTTTAACTGATGAAAAGATTGATGAAATCAACAGAGAAATTGAAAGACGTCAAAAGACCTCCAACGCTGAAGAAGCCTAAGTACTCATTAGTTGATATTGAAATTATATATAAACGAATTAATAATAAAAATAATACAAATTATATAAAATAATATTTTTATTATTTTTGTTTATATAAAAAATATATATTAAAAAAAAAAATACAATAAGAAATATGAATAATATTATAATTTAATATAGAAAAAAAAAATATAAATAAATTTGTAATTTAAATATATAAATAAGAAATATAAATAATATTCATTTTGATATTATTAATTTTTTAACTTTTTTAAAATAATCATTTTTAATAATAAATAAAATTTAATATATTAAAAAATAAATTTTATGGAAGTCTGAATTTAAAGCTTTTTTTTTTTTTTTTTTTTAAAGCCTTTTTTTTTTTTTTTTTAAAGCCTTTTTTTTTTTTTTTTTTATTTTTTAAGACTTTTTATGATGTAATATAGTAGTACATATAAAAAATGATTAACGTATTATTGAATTTATTCATAATTTATATATAAACTATAGATTATTAAAAATAATACTTTAAATATAATAATAATTAATATTTATATAAGTATTAATATCTACATAAGAATTTAAGGCGTATCCTTTTAAAACAAAGAAATTAAAATTAATAATAATAAGATTTATGAAATAAAAAAAGTTGTTTAAAATTAATAATAATAATAATAATATCTATGAAATAAAAAAAATAGTTTAAAATTAATAATAATAATAATAATATCTATGAAATAAAAAAAATATTTATATAAGTATTAATATCTACATAAGAATTTAAGGCGTATCCTTTTAAAACAAAGAAATTAAAATTAATAATAATAAGATTTATGAAATAAAAAAAGTTGTTTAAAATTAATAATAATAATAATAATATCTATGAAATAAAAAAAATTGTTTAAAGTTAAAACTAAAGATACTTCCAATAAATATATTGATAATATAAACTAAATGAATTAAACCTTTATTAAAAAAAAAAATAATTATCTATTAACATGGCTAAGGATTCTAATGGTTTCAAGAGACATTTCCCAAAAATTAAATGTTGTTGCTGCTGTTCTGCTAAAACATCAATAATTTCTTGTACCTTATTACTTTTAATAAAAAAAATAGAAAAATAAACA